>JAQQZY010000003.1:11851098-11876899 GCA_030068375.1 Ostorhinchus rueppellii | reverse complement strand
GGGAGGAGACCTCAGGGCCGACCCAGGACACGCTGGAGGGATTACATCTCTCGGCTGGCCTGGGAACACTTCAGGATTCCCCTGGAAGAGCTGGTGGATGTTGCTGGGGAGAGGGCCGTCTGGGCTTCGCTGCTGCCCCCGTGACCCGGATAAGCGGAAGACGACAAGAGATGATGCACTTACGATGGCCGGTTTTCAGTGACATAGTAACACAAATCTTCTCTTCACACTCTCCCTCCACAATAACAGCGCCCACTTAGGTTACACCGGTATCGTCCATGTTTGTATGTACCCCATTAGTGCTTCCATAAAAACAGACTCCTTCAGCATATGGACAAATATCAAAATAGTTGATTTTATTTATAATGTATTAAAGTTATAAACACATCAGGCAGTGGTTGTACACATCACCATACAGACAAGGGAATCAACCATTCTTGTGGATAATCTCCCAAAGCTAAATACAGTACAGTGATAATCATTTCTTTAGCCAACCATCAGCCTTCTTGTTGTAGAGACTCACAGAAACTATCCAACAATCACTGGTTTTTCAACAAACCTAAGCCTGACCAAACTGCAGTTTGGATGTCATGTCATTACATATTCAGGGCAACGTGTCAGACTCGCGCAACCCTGCTACAACTTTTAAGTTCGACATAGTTAAATCATTTGAAAATAGCCTTCATATTAACAATTTCCAACATATTTAGACACTGAGTTCATTGCCCCGCAGTGAGTGGTGTGACCCAAATGCAGATATTTAGCATTAATGTGTCCTCTCCTTCAGCAAAGCAGTTCTCTTCAACTTGGAGCTAGGTTCAGGAAACAAAAAAAAAGGACCTTTTAAGACCAGCTGGGGCCAGAGAGCAACCATAAAGGTCTCAGTATGCTTCAAGCAAGCGGTCTTCAGTTGTAGGCTGTCTGGCTTTGTAGCTTTCAACACTGACATTGGGCCAGCTGTGTGGAGGTGTAAAAGCAGGCAGTTTTTTTTCTTTTCTTCACAACTACTTTGGTCACATTAGCTGAATCCAGATGTCTGGACTTTACACTTTTTTTTTTTTTTTTTTTTAAATGTCAGTTCAGAAACTCAACATCACTTGGACTACCCATATTTAATTTTTTATATTTTTTGGAAACACCGTTTTTATGCCAAGCTAAAATTGATGTACTTGAAGTAATGGTTTATCTTGTTAAACTGCCATTAGGTACTCACTGATTTAATATTTTCCTTCATGGCAGCGCTCTTTCCCCAGATGCCAGTGTCTGAGCTGTGTGAGGGCCTGGTTTATCAGCCCAGAGGGTGTTCATTTGGATTCAGCTTTTATATGAAAACAGCAACATAAACGTCTTGGAGCTGAGACTGACTGTGGAGCTGCTCTGGACAGGCAGATGCATTTCGACTTTTCAGATGTCTGACAGCATGTTGTATCGTTTATCTGAAGCATACTGAGGCCTTGACACTGTAAGTTACCTCTGGTTTAAGTGTTAAGTGTAGGACAGCACGGCTGATGATTATTAAAGAGAAACTCCACCCTCATCACTCGCCATTGTCACATACAAAACATCCTAAATAGCTTTTTTTTTTTTGCTTGGACTCTCTTGAACTTCTAACGCAAGTTGTATCCTTCAGGAATGGTGGACTAAAGTCTTCAAGACACTTCAGGACCAACCACAAGTGTAGCCCTGATCCAGCATCACGCAGAACACATCACCATTCTATTCTTCTCATTCTAAGAAACTGACTTATTTTGTGGCAAAAAAGAAGATGTACAGGGTGGTGTAGGACTAGAAGACCGGCTTCATTTACATTATCAACATTGTTCTCCAAAGAAACCTTGTTTCTTAGTCAGACTAAGATGTCAGAGTTGTGGAAGTAGTAGAACAGTGATGTGCAGGATGATGGTCCTGGATCAGGGGCTGTTTATTAGTGAGGAAGTGGGTAGAACTGCTCTGCGAATATCATTCCATGTTTACTTTAATCATCAGGAATAAATAATTAACCTGGTACAATACTAAATCTGGCCCGTTTACCATCTAAAACCTAGAAAGAAGCCTTCATCTTCTTTTGCACACAGCTCTGCTTCTGATTACTTTATGGACTTTTATGGACTTGAACAGAAATATGATCTAAGGTGGATCACTTTCACTGTTCGTTTTTTTTTTTGTTTGTTTTTAAGGTGACAGCTTAAAAATAAAAACATAACCTAAAACCAATGACCCAAGATTTTATACACACTTCAACAAGAAGGCAGAGATGATCCATCTGCTTCTGCTCAGCCTCCTGTGAAATATCACTGCATTAATGACTGACAGTCAAACTCAAATGAACCTTTCTGGTTGTAACGTCACCCCTTTTTCTACCATCAAACTCCACTTTTCTGCTGCAAATGTCTGCATGTGATGTTAACTCTACATTTGGCCATTTATTGACAGGAATAAAAAAATACACCAAACAGATGGGCCCAGAAAGCAAGGCACGTTGCCGATAGCTGTGTTGAACAGTGTTTAAGGGTGGAATTTTCCTTTCTCAAAACTGTGAAATCCACGTGGCCATTGATCTTCCCAGTCCTGAATAAGCACCCTAACTTAGAAGCTCCTGAAATTCAGGCCCAGGTTAACACTTCTGATGATCCACTGATATGCAGCCCGCCTCAGCAGCTGTAATATCTTCATGAAGCACTGTATCTGCCGTATTCTTTGGTCTAAGAGGGTGTTCCTCTGAGTAAGGCTCTCTTCCCTCTTCAACACCATTCACAATGTCCAGTCTGGATCAGGTTCTCAGCTCCAGCTGATATCATACTGTGTCCATCCCTCTGGTGGAGCCAGGAATACTCTTCGACCCCTGTACAGGAAACTGACCACACCTCTGTAACCTGTACGAGGAACTCCAGATTTTAGGTCATCCATTACCCCAAGATTTCGGGCAAAGACCTTAAAACTGTCCCGGCTGGAGTACTGCACCCTGTATGGCCCAGGTCCTCTTAAACCACCCCCTTGTTGCAGGTCTTCAATCTTTACTAATGGGGCACTGTAAACCTCTTTAATAAACTTTTCATCATATTTCTCTTTTAGCAAATAAGATAAATCCTGTTTGGTAAAAGGCACAAATTCAGTGTTTAGCTTAATATAGCGAAGGTACTGGTCAAAGAATTGACCTAAACTGACGCCTTTCCGGCCAAAAGTGATAGTCCGGGAGATTTCAGGCCGGATGCAGGACCGGTCCTTGCGCTGCTCTGGCTGACGCATCCAGTCGTCCCAGAAGGCAGAGGGCCACTTGGGTTCCAGTTCATCCCACATGTCCTTCAGGAGCATCCAACCCAGTCCGGGGAAGAAGTCTGTTCTGTAGAGGAGCTCGGCTTTCGAAGGGTCCACCAAGGCATCTCTGCCATTATCGTTCCAGGCGGACACACACCAGAGGGATGGGTCGCCTCTCAAAATTGGATACAGGGCCCGGAAGTACTCGAAGAAGTCTGGAGCCACCTGAATGAGCAAAGGGAGATTTACACAGCAGTCAGAAGCTGCCACAGCAGAAATAACCACAGTGCAATGATAATTGATAAGTAGTAGACGACTGGAGTCACTATTTATAGATACATGTTCGAGTCACTCATGTTTTTGTCACTCTGTTTAAGGTCTTTTCTTTCCCTCAGTCACATTCCAGAGGTTTTTTACTTGGGTTTGCATCTGAAAATTTTGCCTCAACTCATTTTTTCTAGAGCTTTACGTGATAATAGACAGAACTTTGCCATGACTGTAATGCTCATTTATTTGACTCTGAATCAACACGTTTAGAACAAGAAGAGTGGACAGAACAAGTTAATCTGCCTCTCTGTGACATTTAAAGAGCAACAGTATAGTAGTAAAGAGTGACAGTTTATCCACATGTTCTACTGTATCATGACAAGAGACTGACCGTGAGGATACTTGAAATGTTCCTATTCATGCTTCAAGAGTCGGTGTACTCATGTTCAATTTAGGCGACGTATATACACACAGTTGACTTTTTTTTTTTTTTTTACACCATTTCATTGCTTTGATGTCTTGCCTTGCTGTTAATGTAGATTAGGCTTAAACTGGTTACTACAGACAGTCTGCTTCACACCTGTTTCCGTTCTTTCCTCTTTCTACAGTTTCATTTATGCTGAACAGTAACCAACCTTAACATACTACTTGTGTGATTTCGCTCCACTTATTATACAATCAATAAGTTTGCATCATGAGAGACAAATTCAGTTTGTATTCTTTACTTAACCTTAGGAAGTGTAAAATGTTACTGATAAAGACTAATCCTATATTCTGTATTATTATTATCATTTTAAACGTATACCCTGTTGTGTTATGTTGATAAATATGTGTGAAGAAAATGTTTATTTTTGTTATTAAATACTTATTTTCCCTGGTTCCTGCTAAACATATTATATGGATTGACTGGCTAACCTGTCCATCTGTCAGTTTGTGACAGTAGTAGATAGCAAGTGGTGTGGGTTCATATTTTACTCACAAAAACTAAAAGCAATTGACATGCAACTAATACATTTCATTTATATCCACATCCATACGGTCCTATCTCTGTATCTCTCCACCATCCTGTCTAGTGCACTGTATTCACTAAGCCACACCCCCTTTTGATCAGTCCAATCACATCTGAAGGATCCAATTTAGATCCCTTTCATAACTAAACACTGCCACCATCAGACTTTAAGGCGCATCAGTGTCAAATACAATGACAAATCACAAAACGGAGCTTTACAACTTGTCTATCATGCACGTGTACTTGTAGTTTGATTAAATGTGGGGGGAGTCCTGACAGGGGTGGGTGTGTTGTACTCAGTCCAGCTGTGGACATTTCAGCATCCATTTGTAACCGGTAAATCCCCAAACATCAATCAGAAGTTCTCGCTTTGTTTGACAGGTTTATGTACAGGATGCATGGATCCAACAGGATGAATGCCACTGAAAAGAGATGAGCCAAAACAAACTAAACTAGTCCCAGAGTTGTTAGTGATAGAAAAGAAGAAACCAATGGAGAACAGTTACATAAGTAAACCCAGATTTTTTTCCCCTTTGCCTGCAGAAATAATTGCTGATTTACAGGGCACAGTTTCTCCCCCAAGCTGCTGGTAGAAGTCAAAGTTACTCTGAATTTCCTGTTACTTATTTCCTGCTGCTGAGGCACTTTTTTACCAGCCAAATGTTCTCTCAGATGTTTTTTTTTATCCTCTTCAGGCAGCTGGAAGGAGTTTCAAACTTTCAGTTTATGCTCACTGTCGGCACAGATAACCCAGAAATCTGCAACATATGCTAATCTATGAATGCAAACTGAGATTAGAACTACTCTAAAATACAGTTTCTCAAACATATTCTCTCCCCCAGAGGAAAAAAAAAACAACCCAGTGTAACTTCAGATATCTAATCTGTTGCTCAATCTGCACAGCTCATTTAAATGGAAACTGCCCTTTGTGACGACCACCAAAATGGAGACTGTTCAAAGCTTTTACCAACAACGATTTAGCTACTACTTCATTTTTTCAGAAAACTCCTAAGTGAAGAAAAGTGGAGAGCACTGAGGAACACTGTGAGACCAGCACCGCTCATCATTAACCCACATTTGAATGGAAGCCACGTGTAATTATACTTATGCTACCGAAAGGCTTCAAACCTGCCAGACTGAAGCTGGACCTACAAGCACATTTTCACTTTACTGCTTACGCTCAGCTCAGTTACCAAATATGGCTAGATTTGAGAGGAAATGTCCACAAGACACCTAAAATATTCCAATGTGATGAAGTAATGAAGCATCTTGTTTCACTGTGATTCATGACACAGCTGCAATAAACAATGGGTCAGAATAGAATGATTGCAAACATGCAGTTCCTGGGGGCATTTTAGGAACGGAGTGAAGAAGAGTGAAGGTTTTATGAAGATTTGTTAGCCCAATCTTGGGACTTGTTGTTAGTTTAGTGTGAGTCAAGTCTAAATATCTCAAATATTATGTTTTTTGATGCAGTTGGAGCTTAGTATGTTGATGTGCATCTATTATTCAAGACACTAAAGTTCTCCGAAACAGATGAGCCACATTTGGATGACTCCTCTGTGGTGTTAAATGTGTTGTTAATTGGTGTGTCTAGACTGTATTAATGCATCTGTTTTGCTACCAGTGAGAGGTTTATCATATCTGTCTTCACACTAACATGGTCTGGTAGTACATGAACAAGAGGTTTGTGAAAATACTACCAGCGGTATCAAACTGCTTGCATATCACCTGTGGGAATGTTTCCTTTTACTGTAATTCAGCTTGTGGCCTCAATATGTTAGTCATAGCTCAGTGGAGACAATGAGAGGGGATATAAGCCATGTTTTGGTGCTCTGTGCTGGGAAAGCAGCTGTATAGAGCTATTCTTGTGTAGAACAGAAAAGGGATGGTATCCCTGGTACAACAAGGGTATTTGTTGTGATAAATCCCCTGAGATGAACTGTCTACATTTCTGAAGGGGTCTGGACATTAAAAGTAGGGTTCGTCGCTCCCATGTTTCAGCTAACAAGTGAAATTAATAAAAGAGAGTTACTCTACACCTCAAATGCTGTCACACCCCGGATTTGTCCTTGTAATATTGTTAACAGGTCAAAAGTATAGGGTGGAACAGGAATAAAAGCGAGGCGTGTTAAATAAGTACCAAACTGATAGCTGCCTTCAGTTAATCTTGACTCTTCTTTTCATATTAAAATCCTATTTTACTTTGCCAAAACCGCCATTAAAAGATCCTTCCAGTCACATTATATGACAAGATAAGATATGTCTGGAGGGGTTCTTATTCTGATGGTTTTTAGACAAAAAAGTTTGATGACCCCATTAAAATATATCCTGCTCTCATAATAGCAGTAATGGCCTTGTATGTCCACAAGGCTCTTGTAAAACTTCCAGACTATTCCTCAGACTGGCTGATTGGATTCCTGATGTTGCAATCATGCTTGTAAGCACCAACAATGAACTTGTATCTTACTTGACTAGATTATCAAACCCTCACAGACTAAAAGCACCACTATTAGGCAATGACTGGAGAAGATGTTATGCATATATAGATACATATTCTCAAAGAACATAGTACAATAAACAGGTTGGACTTTTCATTTTCATTTCACAAGAAAAAGTATCCACAGGATGCTCTCAATTTTGCAATTTAGGCATAATGAGTGAAAAAGTAAGCAAAGATTACCAATACCTGCTGCCTGGCTGCACAATACTTTGCCCTCCTGCCCACTGATATCCTGCCTACCCAGGGATTCACTTTGAGTCATTTTTTTCAAAAGCTTTCCAAACATTTGTAAAACATGCAAAAATTGAAGGAAAGGTATATGTAAAGAACATCCTACAACAGGGGTGGACAATCCTGGTCCTTGAGGCCTGGTATCCTGCATGTTTTAGATATTTCCATCTTCCAGCACACCTGACAGTTGTTATCAGGCTTCTGCAGAGCTGGATGATAGGCTCATGTGTGTTGGAAGAGGGACACATCTAAAACATGACGGATACCGGCCCTCGAGGACCAGGATTGCCCACCCCTGTGCTACAAAAACTGGATGAATAGTGTCTGAGAAATGGGTTGGACCAATTGTCCAAAATTAATTAAAAAAAACAAAAACAACCAACAACCTGAAATTCAGCCATCAAACTGTGCACTGTGCCTCTCTGAGTGATACAGACCATGTATGCCAAATTTGAAAAGAATCAGACGAACAGCGTCAGAGAAAAGTGTTGGACAAAATTCTTGGACAGACAGATGGAAGGACAGACAGAATTCCTGGTATATCTAAACATATTATATAGTATATTATACCCCTGCCCTCTGGGGCAAGCGAGGGTATAATAAAAACAATCTGGTCCTAGGTAAAAGCCTGCTTAGGTTTTTGACGTGACAGGGACTTCAAAGGTAAAATACCACAACCAACCTAAAAATAGATAGTGCCTTTTACAAAGTTAATGTTAGTACATCTGGGTTACCACTAGCCATCTGAAAATCTCATAAGGCAGAGATGTGAGAACGCTTACCTCCAGGTCATCCTCCACTATGACCACAGTGGAATGGGAGAAAGTGTTGAACACCTGGTTCAGTGCCCAACGGTAATGTCTGGAAATCTTGTAGTAGCCCTGGAACTTCCTGTGCTCAGGTCGAACCCTAATGTCCCCCAGGTCTGGTTGGGAAATGTGCGTCAGCTGATCACCGTATGAGTCAATCACACGGGCTGTCTCGGTGTGGCCGCAGTCCTGGCTGACGATAATGGGGTAGAGTTTTGGTGAGGGGCGGTACTGGATCAGTTTGTCTAAGCTACGTTTTACCGTCACTCTGTCACAAGCGATGACTAGAATGGGAATCACCACCTCTGGAGTAGCGGCCGTAGTCACAGACTTATTGTCCTCAACAACCTCTTCCTGTTTGTCAACAGTCTGGGGCTGTTCTACTTTAGAATTTTGAGCGGCTGTGGGAAGGGGCTTCTGTGTGGCTTTTTCTTCACTGTGCTCCCTGTCATCTACATTGGGCTTTACGGGAACTGGAGTATTCGCTGGCTGGTGGACGACCACCTCTTTGACTTCTTTTGTATCATCGGTTTCTCTTTTCCCGACATCTTTCTGGCGGGCCCACACTGCTCTGTGGCTCTCAATTTGCTTCAGTAATTTCTTCTGGGTCTCAAGCTGAACTTCCACCTCCTCTGCCAGGCGGATCACCTCCCCGGCCAGGTTCACCCCGCCTGCTTTCCCTTTGCCCACGCCCCACTCCTCCTTTCCTCCTGGCTCGGCTCCACCGCCTTCTCCGAGGCGGCCGATCGGTGGGCGACCCCAAAGATACAGTAGAAGCAAAGCGTTCCAGGCGACAAAAAGGAAAGCACCGCATAGTATAAGGGAACCTTTCTTGCGAACCATGGCCCAACGACACTAAAAAGGGATGGGTTGTGGAAAAGAGTAAAGGTAGGGAACAAGTAATAGGACCAGTCTAAGAATCCTACAGTCTGCAGTCTTGCATGTGCAGGACGTTGATGAAATCCAATCACCATCTATTTATAGATACACATCTAGAATATGAGAGTCATCCTGTCTTTTGATCAGGAGGGTGTCAGGAGCGGGACTGTCCAATTTCAGATTCATTTTCATGATGTCAGGGAGCAGTGCCTGTTCTCCATGAAATCCCATAGAGATGTGGCAATGAGCTGACGCAGGAGTGCAAATAAAGGTTCACAGACAGGGAGGGGGGGGAGGGCAGTGGGGGTCACTTTGGGTTAAGGGATTGTGACTTCTTAGATGTTATCCTTCGGCCATCATCCTGAAAACAGAAGAGGAAAAACAAACACGTGAACATAATGAAGCAGGAACAAAGCCTTTCACAGACATGCTCTGCACACTTCATAGTACAAAACAGTCGTGAGGCCAGTAATAGAAAAAGCATTACATTTGACATTTGGGATCATCAGATTAGGCTCTTACCAGCTGCATGTTATTTGTGAAAACAGCTGAAGTTTGCTCTAAAACTATTTAACATAAATAGACTGAATAATCACATAACATGATGCAGTTTATTAATTAAACAATGACTAATCTCTGCTTTTAGCTTCCCAAACATGAACATTTGCTGCATTTTCTGGTTCTTGGATGAGTTGCAGGATGGTTTCTTTTTTGTTGTTGTAACGCCAAACGAGAAATCAAAACCTGCTCTGAAGACAAGACTCCAGTTATCCCCTTATGGCACTAAACTGTTGCAATATGACAGACAGACATCTCTCCACCGACACTATCATCTGATACGTACAGCAAATACAATTTGCAGTTAGTTGAAATGTAATTAATCATTATTTTTAATGAATCTTTGCGGAAAAAAAGCTTCTCTTTGAATATTTTTGGGTTTCTTTTCTCCTCTGTGATTATAATCAGATAGTGGATCAGTCAAGGAATTTGAGGTGAGCTCAGGTTCAACTATTTTTGACATTTTAAAGGCAAAACAACTAATTTTCATTTTTCTGTTCCTTTTCTTTAATTATGGTTTTACCATCTCTCTTCTGAGATTTTATCATTTCTTTCCATTTGTTATCTTCAGTATTTTTTCCTTCCTATTTTGTGGTTAATTTTCAGTTATCTAATTGAAATATCACATGATGAACTGATGTCCAACTTCAGTACATTTCTTTTGTGGTTTCAGGCTGAGGAAGTCACACTAGCTTATTCATGAGGTAATAAAAGGTTTTTTATTCTCTAGCTATTTTTTCTGACTGACATTCTTTATATATTATACTTTTTGGGATACCAATTAATGGTCATTTGAAACGATTTTTCTGCCTTTCTTTTTTAGTTTTAACCAGCTGATTATTTGAGAATAACAACAGATTAATCTACAATGGAAATAACAGCCAGTTACAACCCAAACACCAATATTTTCTGATATTGTATGAGCTTAACAGTGGACTGAAGAAAAGAGAGTCAACAGATTAAGTAAAAGCAAATAAGTTGAACTGGTATAGCAGAGAATTGAGAATAAGAGGTTTAGATGTACATATACAATAAATTATCCAGTTATATTTAAATGTCAAGATAAATAACCACTGATTTAATGTCAGACATTATGCTTAAAATGTTCAGAGTTAATTTTACAAACAGAGCATGTCACTTTTCCACAGAAGACACACAGCAGTCTTACTTTGTAAAATGAGTTAAGGTGGCGTGATTTGACATTTATGGAGTTTTCCCCTCAACAGACACTTTATCTGACATTTCCAGAAAAGCTGACAGAAGTTCCTCCTCTTCTTCATGTGATGCGTTTCCTTTCACCAAGTCATGTGAACATAGCGGTCAAAGCTCAAGACAGCCTTCCTGCTAAGCTTTTAACCTCTTCATTAATTCTTACCAATTTCACAGCTTCTGTTAAGAGGGAAATGCCATTTTTAGTAGTCAGCTTCTTCTTTGAACATTGCTTTTATACACGAGTTACTGTTGGTTGAAGCTGACATTTTAAGACATTTCCTTACAAAGATTTATTTTTCTAAATGACAAGTAGTAGTAGTAGTAGTAGTAGTGGTGACACATTGCAAGACCAAGGGGATTTTAAACATTCTGAATGCTGACAAAAACCTTCTAAATGTGCCCCTTTACAACTTTATAACAAGCTGTTATTAGATCAGCAAACGTTATGGCTTAAGAAGGACTTCCCTTTTACTCTTGATACTAGGTCATAACTTGTAAATGTATAAAGTTGGATCATTGACAGGTTGACAATTTGTCTCAAATATGCAAAAGATATGAAAATAACCCAGTTCCTCTTTCAGGGGAGTGGCTCAACACCCTTTTATCTTGGCTTGTCCTCACATGATTCAACCATCTGTGTCTTTTCAGATAACAAACACATTAAAGACAGTCTATATTAGGACTACACTGCAAACCTATGACAGTTTTAAACCATTGAATGGATCCAGATGAACCAAGTGTTTAAATGAAACTTCTCAGCTCTCTATAAACAACCAATATCTGACTTTGTCGTGCAGCCAAAACTGACTTGCCACGAACACACTTACACTGACATTTTCCAGGTAAACAAAACTAAGTCAATAATTTGAAAGTGTGACAACAGTTTCAGCACTAACCTGCAGGAAAATAAACAGTAAGTGTGTAGAGAATGAAGGACAAACTGAGCTCTCACCAGGTGCTCTTCAGCATTAACAACCATAAACCAATTAGTGTGGATAAATATAGGCTCCCAATAATCTTGTAAGAATGGATGTTTGACTGAATAACAGTAATGAATATCTGTCTGTGGTTCACTGATCTGATCAGGACAAACTCTGCTCTGCTGCATTTACATGTCAAAATCATTATTACCATCTCATCTGCCTTTGAACAAAATTCTCAGTATCAAATTAATTTTAAAGCCATTATCATACAAATCTACCTTATGCTGGAAACTAGCTAGAGACACACATCTCCCAACACATTACCAATGCTTCTTTGCCATTTCCTTAAAGACAGTCTGAAAGAACACTTTCAACATAACATTCAGCTTCTACACAATTACAAACAAATGGCTTTGTGCTGAACAAGCTGACTGGCTTCTATTCAACTGTTCTTTCTTTACCCACAATGAATACTGTAACAGTAAGCAGCAGCTCAAGGCTGAGTAAAACTATCATGGAAATATCAAATAATTCCACATTCACAGAGTTTCAAATCCTTGAAGTGAAAAGCGATACAAGAGAGGCCTGGTGAGATTAAACTGTCAACAACGAGAAGTGAAAAGTAAAGTAAAGGACCATGGAGGTGAGAAACTAAGCTTACCTGAACACGGAGCAGCTTACAGATTTGACATGCCTTCCTTTCAGTAGTGTACTTAGCAAAGCTTTGCAGACAAGAGGAGACTGATTGTGAGCAGAGGGAGGATGGGCAGAGTGGGAGGGAACTGTTGCTCTTCACACAAACTGTACCAAGCTAAACTCTATTCTTCTTAACCCCCTCCTCCCTCCAGACACACAACGTGGAGCTGACTGGTAGGATGAGTGCGTCCAGGAGCCCACTAAGGCACCCAGTACTGACTGTACCATCCACCTAAAGGCTCACTTGAACTGACAGTGGAAGCAGATGAAAGCTGTCAGGACAAACACTAAATAACTGCCTTTCAATTGCATGTAAATGTCTACACTGCAAAGAGCAGGTCGCCAGGGGTACAGCTGTCTGCTGTGCACAGATGAATTCCAGCTGTTATACTTCAGACTTATTTCAAGCTATTTACCGAGATGACATCAAACTACCAGTACGCAAACACGCTTCATACAACGCATGTTAAATGAACATTGCACAGTCAGTGTTTCTAAGTCTGTCATATTTCTGTGCGTCCAGGTTTTAAAGTATATGTTTAATGCAAGCTAACCCGTTTGTGCTGACGTGCCGTTAGCTAGCTTGCTAACCCCCCGGTATCAGTAGCAGCGGTGAGGGTTTTCTCATTCATAACTCGTCCTGACAGAGGACATGGATGTGGCAGCCGGAGGTAGTTTCACTCACCTCTCACATGTCTTCCCGAACAAGTCGGCGCGGCTTGCATCTTGCAAGGGGACGAGGCTTACATGAAGCTGCTCCACTGGCCGGCTAGCTAGCTAACATTAGCTAGTTGACGTACGCTTGTATATCCTTCGGTGTCACATTCACAGCACATCTCTATGTTGGTACACATTCGCTCCGGTGTTGCCAGCACCCCCACCTTTAGTTCCCATTATTAAATCCCCCGGCTCTGGTCTTTCTTATCCCGCACTATGAGATGCTAATGTTAGCGGGCCACTGTGTTTTACTCCACTCCACAGCGTTACACTGCTCCCTGCGAGGGTGTCCACAGTGGCCCTTTACAGTGCTCAGTCTTTCTCTGTGCCCTGGTTCAGTTTTTCATACTCCAGCTGGGTCTACCGGAGGCTGCTCGTCTCTGTCTTCTGATGTATGATGACGGCATTTTTCATTTGACTACTCAAAACTACACTTCCGGACTATTAAATCGTTTACAACCGAGTCGAGCCGAAAGCAGCCGAAGTCATCCTTAACAGATGTACAGAGCATCTAAATCATAATCACCGTCCAGGCTCCACAGTCCTGCAGTTCACTGTTAAAGTGTGGAAAACAAAACAAAAAAACAGTCTGCTCCCATTTTTATCATTTACCCTATAATTTCATCACATTTTAGGAGAATCTGCACATATTTTTTTATTACTAAATTATCCTGTTGACAAAATAATCTGTACATATGCATCATCTGCATAATCAGATTTTAAAATGCTGCATGTACTGTGTTTATGAATGCTTTCCTTAAACACTTGGATACAAATCTCTAATCTCTGCAATACAGATTACTAGTTATCACTCTGAAATGCAGAATAGATTTATCAGGAACTTGATGTTACACCCATACATTACCCCATTTGTTCACTATTACACTTCTTACATTTATTGTTGAAAAGACAAAGCTGTGGATTTCCACAAGTACTTTCAGCTCATTGTCAAGTTCATACAAATCTTTGTGTTCACAAATCTGTAAATCCTAGTTCAGCGTCTTAGCTTGTTGCAGGTTTAAATGGCCTCAATCATACAGATCTTAAGTTTTTAGGGACATTTTTATTTCCATGCATGTTTGCTTTGGAAAATATATATTCATTTCAAGCACATGATAATTACAACAGATTGTTCCCATAACAGTCACACTGTGATGATGATGTGCACAACCAGTGGCTGATAAGAAGGAACCTCTGAACTGCTGAAAACACCCGTCATGACCTCACTGAATTCATTTTCCACTCTATGGATGTCTGCAGCCCATCACCAGTTACCAGTTGGATATTATTATACAGAGATGTGAGATAGGGCACGATGTAACCGGTAGAATGATGATACTGTTCTTTAATAGTGTAGACATCTTCACTCCAGTCGACATTACAGCATAAGAATAATCAGTTCATTCATCCTGATGGTCCTTCTCTGTAGTTATTCTGCTGTTTGAGTCTGCTGTAGCACCTTCAGTTGGTCCTCGACGTTCTTCAGGTCCTGCTGCAAAGCGGACATCTGAAAGGAAAAAATGAACACAAGGGAATTATAATTGAATCATTATCAATACTCTATTAAGGCGTTCCAAAATAGTTACTTTTAAATGGGTGCTTCTATGAAAATGGGTTCATCTTGGTACCTGGCACTTTGCCAGCTTTTTTAGGCCCAATAATAAAAGAGAAATTTAGACATATTTCCCTCGAGGATGCACCTAATGACTTCAGATAAATGCAAAAAAAAAAAATTATACTCTTGCTCTGAGCCATCCCAAAATTAATAAATTTTTAATAAAATATTGGGGCTAAAAATAGAACCAGAATTGGGACAGGAAAAACAACCTAAGTGTCAGTGCATTTTATCTTGAAAACATTGTTAGAAATGGTCTTATTTACCACTATAAATAAAGACACTGTGTTAAATTTGACAATTGTAGTGGTTTTTCTAATCCAGACGTGGGTTTTTCATGAATCAGCAGTCTCATTCCAGGTTTTGTGTGGAACCCATCGTGTCCACTGGTGTTACACGTGGAACCTGCTCTGTTAAACACACAAATCTTGAGTAATTTTGCAACAACGGTCATTTTTGTGAAATTTGCAAATTAGTTCAATTCTCAAAATCTACCTGTGAGAGAATAAAAAAGATATTGGAAAAAATAGTATCCCGTAATTTTTGTGTCTTTTTTTTTCCATGTTGCATGCAGATTTTTGTATAAAAGTGTGTTTTATCTAAAAAAAAAAAAAAGTTTCTCTTTTATCTCAGTAAATATTTATTTTTAAAATAGACCCAAAGTGCTTCCAAATTTGCTTCATAACATTAGTCTACATCTGGTTTGAATTTTTAGCCCCTATGTCTAGTTTCATAGAAGCACCCACATGAATAATAAAGGGTTACATAACTATTTATTTATAATTAGTGTACATATAAGTATCTAAACATGTATAAAAACAATCAAAGCAATCATTAAATAAACACATAAAAATAAAATTAATTTGTATATATACACGAGTATTGAAAATTATGTACAGTAAAATACCCAAATGCAAAAACATACAGCCAATGTGTATATAATAATGCTATAGCTAGAATAAACAGAACAATGCTAATGTGCTAACAGACCCCGTCACATTTATATATAGTCTATGTGCTTATTAGCTTAGTTAACATGCAACAATGCTTGCTGATCACTAATTAACATGCCAACACAAGGTTGAAGGTAGAGGGAACCCCGCATAGTTTAAGTACGACCTGATTAGGACTGTGCAATTAATCGAATTTTGATCACGATTTCGATTTTGTTAAATGATCTCAAACCTCATAATTGAGCTGAAATTTATTTTCCATTTTTCTTTACACAATTTCTGAGACGCGGATGCACCATACATTCCATTCCATTGCAAAACAGCTGTAAAGTTCATATTCGCAGCCAAAATTTATTCTCAATTTGAATGTTTTGCATAAAGAATCAATAACAGTGTTTTTTTGAGAGAGAAATGCTGAATAAATGCATTGTATAACTCAAAATAATTGTTTGAATAATTGTGATTTAAATATTGACCAAAATAATTGTGATATTGATTTTTTTCCCCCATAATCGAGCAGTCCAAGACCTGATGATGATGCTGGATACAGATGTCAAAATGGTTTTACTTTATCCATAACTCGGTGATTTTTCTTTTCTTTCTGCAGTTCATCAGTTCATCAGACTATTTACTAGAAAGTTGAAATATATTCAGGCAGTAAGCTATTGTACTAGTTTGTTAAACGGGTCATATTTAGCTAAACCCACTTTTATGAGTCTTTGGTTCATTTTTTATTTGTGTATTTGTACACTAATAGTTCATACAGTTTGAATTTGAACCCTCCAGGTGCTGCAAAAGCTATCTTTATATTCATTCTGGCAAAAATACAGTGGATTTCTACAACTTGTTTTAATTCCTGCTTAATTTGTTATGTTTTATAACAAGTTACATCAGAACATTTGTACATATAAGGTCGACACTTCAGACGAACGCTTCTCAAAGTACGATACAATTGTTTGGGGTTAGCAGCGGTTGTAGTAAAAACTGAAAATATGTCCAAACCTCGAGTCGATTACCGAAAATGTTCAGTTACTGGGTGTATTAATGAACACAAGTGGCTGAACGGGACAGAAAACACAGTCAACAACCTGGAGCATTTAAAGGGCCAGCGCTCAAAACGACCTTTCTGGTGTCATTACTCAGAAATAGGGTTGAAAATGGACCTGTGGAGTTGAATTAATGAAGAATTCAGACCCAAGCAGAGCATTTACAGTTTATGTAGAGCACAGAGAAATGTTTAAAATGTGTAATTCCATTTAAAAAAGCAAAATATCACTCCTTTAAAAAAAAATTACTCACAGAAATAAAGATATCTTCGACATTTGACTACCATAACATGCATCTCAATAGTAACATCTTTCTGTCTGGTTTGAGGAAAGAAATTATGGCCCAAAATCAAATATAAAAACATGGTTCAGGCTGTAAAACCCAATAGAAGGTGTGAGGAAGTCTGTGTAGCTGTACCACTCATTACTGTCGCCTGCTGTGCTCACCTTACTGTCCACCTGCTCCCTGACCTGAGCTGGGACTTTGGTCAGATAGTCTGGAGACTGGACCTTAGAGAGGAGCTCCTCCAGTTTGGGAATAAGCTTGTCTCTGCGCTGGGAAAGCTGTGTGATCTGTTTGTCAATGTCCATTACACCCTGCCGAAGAAAATACCATAAAACGGTGACATTAGAAATGATCAGTGATGGCGTCTGGTCATAGGTAACTTGGCTTCTTCTTCGGGTCAACATTCTAAAAATGCCCAGAATTCTAGTTTGAGTTCCTCCAGCACCTTCCTGATATGACAGATTGGTGCAGAAAGTACGAGTGTCTTTTTCCCAGACTGACACCAATCCCCACCCCCCAAACCTGTTAGGCTTGAAACAAAAGTAATGTACATCTGGGGAAAAAAACAACACTAAAGCTTTATGGCGTTGCTACAGATTCCTAGAATTGTCAGTGTCCATTACAACCAATAAAACAGAAATAAAATACCTATACTTATGCTAATTAACAGTGGAGAAAATGTAATATTTGTATTGATGGTAGCATTAATATTATTCATTGTTTCCTTGATCATGAATATTTAACTCATAAAGACCCACTGTGATATTTGTGCCAATTGCCAAGTGGATTTTTCTCTCCATTTAACTTTTCCTAAGTGATTTATCACCATTTATGATAATATTATCCTTTGCATTGTGTATTTTTTCCAGTTAAAATCATCTGTTTTCTTATATTTAATTTACTGATCATGTAGATGTTCACAAAACCTAAGACAAAATTCAAAGGTTATTGTATAAAACAGAAAAAAAGAGATTTGCAGTAAAATATAACATTAAGTGAACATGGAGTCACTTTGCTGCACCTAAAAAAAACCACACACAAATGCAGAAAACTGTGGAAAAAGTACATGGGTCTTCTTTAACCCATAACGACACAGTGCTTCCTCTATGGCTGTTCCTGAATGAAATTTTCTATCTACTTAATCATTCTTAATTGATTTATCACCATTTATTGTAATATTATACCCTATATTTTGGGGGGTTTTCCAGTATAAATCAAGCGTTTCCCTATATTTAGTTAACTGATCATGCAGATGTCCATACAAAGTTAAGTGTTATATCAGTAACAGAGAAAGCTGGAAAAAAAGTGACGTTTTCAACAAAATATAGTATTAATTACACATAAAACAAGCATCTCCAATGACTGTCATTTATTAAACTCCATGGATTTTACTGGTGAATCAATGTTGTAGAAGATGACAGTGTTTCCACGTTCACTACGGTGCCTTTGAAGGTCCAAATGGGTCATATGTGATGACCACGAAAAACGACGAAATGTATTTTACACCAGTTATTTACATGTAATGATAAGATTAGTGAATCAACAGGTATTAAACAGTTTAGATCAGTGGATGGTTTTGGTTGCCGGTGGATGTTAAACCAAAATTTACTGTATCCCATTAATCCTTCCTTAAAGTGTAAGGAAATAAACGTTTGCCCTCACGATTAGTAACACTGAATACCAATTTTAATGTTAAAGGGATATATTTATACACCATCACAAACATTTTTAGAGCTCCAGAGTCTGACCTGTGTTTCAACCAGAGTAGAATCTAAATTTAGTTTCTCAGTCCGTGGTGCTGATGCACAACAAGTCTTGTGTCTGAGGGGAATATTTTCTGATGGGTCAGGAGTTTTCAGAGCTGAACATCACAGACTGGTCAGAAACAAACTCTGTACTATATTCTCTCAACATTATACCGTTTATATTAACTGGTGAGTCTGCATAAGTTAATTTAGTGGACGATTGCAACCTTCTTTAATCCTTTATTAGTCTGATTTGAAGTGAGTGGATTAAATGTGACATAATCCTGCTATCAAATCACAACCCTGGAAAAAGCCACTACTCTGCTTTGTTTCTATGGATTACCTTTAAGCCTGCCTCACGCAATTAATGGAAGGTTTAAGTCTACAGATACTGAACAATATTTCAATATACTATTTATGAATGCATCACAAAATTATTTAGAGCTTCTTTCCTCGGTAGGTTTTTATGAGAAGCACTTAAAACCCGAGGAGAAGGAAAGCGGAGGGGCGTACCTGCACGTGGAGGTGTAGCCGACATGTGTGATCGACCACACCAACCAGGCAGCCTTTAGGTGGAGGTGTGGCAGGGACAGGGAGAGGGGCGTCGCCTTCCTGAGGGCAGCTGAGGTGGAAACGGGAGACGCGGCTTAAAGTCGAGATGGCTGATCCGAACTGAAGGAGGATCTGGGCCTGGCTGGGTGAACACTCCACCCACACTGAAGCACAAGGCAGATGCAAGTGGAGAAGAAGGTTATCAAGATATTAAAACCTTAAAAACATGTTAACCTGTTGCAGGATGAAACAGCCTTCAACACAAGCCCATGGGTCTGAGACAGAGAGGCATTTAACATGATGCAAATTGTGTTAAATACAAAAAGTCACAGATTTAATTTTTTATTTTTGCATTTTAACCCCAACTAAAGCTTGAGCTAATAACCTGGTATTTATAACAGACATCACTTGGACAACAGGATCTTGGTTCTGCATAAATAAGCCAGTGCTACAGACAGGATGAATTCTGCCTCTCTGGGTTTAGCCCTCTTTTATTGAGCTTTGAAAGTTTATGAATGTCACAAAATTTCTGGCATATCCCTTAAACGGAACCATTTAAACTAATTTTCAACTGAATTTTGTGGTCTGAACAAAGTGATGCACTTACTGCTGCCAAAAAGGTTCAGTTGAGACTCAACAGATGCAAATGCACTTTCAAGGCAAAGTCAATTGAATTTTATGATTTAACATCACTGTAATAGACAGATTAATGGCATCATGTCACATTCTACCAGGGGATTTCTTCTGCTGTCTGTGCTGACAGAGATAAAGGGGTGTACAGAGTGCACAGATCGGTATCTTATGTTGAATCTGTGAACCACTGACAACATGAGAGATGAGCAAAATACCTGTAAGTGAACAGAGAGAGAAGATACAACAGGACTGAGGCCAGAGGCTATGAGATGACAATCTCATGTTATATAAAATGAAGACAGACACTGTTAACTCAACAGGAACACTAAAAAAAGACTGATGCTTGGGAGGTACACTTCATTAAAAGGTTTATGTCTCCTTTTGTTTGTTATACTTTGAACTCCTTTGAACTGAAAACCTCTGACCAAAATTGTTCACAGCAAAAATAAAGAATGGCTCAAAGATCATTGACCAGGAGTCTGTGAATGCCCAGAGAAAAATCAAGCAGGACCTTTACATACAGTGTATTTGGAAAGTGTTCCACCCCCTTCACTTTTTCCACATTTTGTTGTTACAGAATTATTTGAAAATGGAATTTATTTATCTTAATCATCAATGTACACATAATACCTCATGACAAAACTCCCTTTGCTATGACACTCAAACTGAGCTCAGGTGCATCCTGTTTCCACTGATCATCCTTGAGATGTTTCTATAACTTGACTGGAGTCCATCTGTGGTAAAAGTCAGTTGATTGGACTTGATTTGGAAAGGAACACACCTGTCTGTATAAGGTACCAAGGACGACAGTGCATGTCAAAGCAGAAACCAAGCCATGAAGTCAAAGGAATTGTCTATAGACCTCTGAGACAGGATTGTATTGAGGCACAGATCTGGGGAAGGGGACAGAAACATTTCTGCTGCATTGAAGGTCCTGAAGAGTACAGTGGCCTCAATCATTCGTAAATGGAAGATGTTTGGAACCACCAGGACTCTTCCTAGAGCTGGCCACACATTCAAACTGAGCAATCAGGGAGAAGGGCCTTGGTCAGGGAGGTCACCAAGAACCCAATGGTCACTCTGACAGAGCTCCAGCATTCCTCTGAGGAAATGGGAGAACCTTCCAAAAGGAAAACAATCTCTGTAGCACTCCACCAATCAGGCCTTTATGGTCAGAGTGTCCAGATGGAAGCCTCTCCTCAGTAAAAGGCACACGACAGCTGCTTGGATTGTGATAAAAGGCACCTAAAGGACTCTCAGACCATGAGAAACAAGATTCTGTGCTCTGATGAAACCAAGATTGAACTGTTTGGCCTGAATGCCAAGTGTCACGTCTGGAGGAAACCAGGCACTGGCAAATACCATCCCTACGGTGAAGCATGGTGGCAGCAGCATCATGCTGTGGGGATATTTTTCAGTGGCAGGCACTGGGAAACTAGTCAGAATTGAGGGAAAGATGAATGCAGAAATGTACAGACACATCCTGGATGAACGCTCAAGACCTCAGATTGGGGTGAAGGTTCACCTTCCAACAGGACAACGACCCGAAGCACAGCCAAGATAATGAAGGAGTGACTTCAGGACAAGTCTGTGAATGTCCTTGAGTGGCCCAGCCAGAGTCCAGACTGGAACCACATTGAACATATGTGGAAAGACCTGAAAACAGCTGTGCAGTGACACTCCCCATCTAACCTGACAGATCTGGAGAGGATCTGCAGAGAAGAGTGGGAAAAATACCCCTAACACTGGTGTACCAAGCTTGTAGCATCATACCCAAGAAGAGTGGAGGCTGGAATCACTGCCAGAGGTGCCCCAGTAATAAAGGACTGAATACTTATGTACATGTGATATTTCAGTTATTTAATTTTAACACATCTACAAAAATTTCTAAAAAACTTTTTTCACTTTATCATTAGGGGATATTGTAGATAGGGGAGATTAGCATTGTGGGTAGACTGATGAAAAAAAAGGAATTTAATCCATTTCAGAATAAGGCTGTAATATAAGGAAATGTGAAGGGGGTTGAATACTTTCTGGATGCACTGTACATGTCAGAGGTATGGCTCTTCAGTCATACAAGGATTTACTAAGAAAAGCATTGTTTCATTGGGAAAACCAACTGATAGGAGTCATATTGTTGCTACTGAAATAAGACAGTGGTAGACCAAATTCAGGATGAAAACTGAGGAATGAAATTAAAAACTTAGGGAAAACCAGAAAAGCTGCTGTTTGTGCTACAGAGCCTACCGTGTCATCAGTAAAAACAGAGAAAGGAAACGGTAAAAGGACTCACTGGCTGGTTTTTCCTTGGTAATCCCACACTGGGCTCTGAGCGATCGGGCAACTCGAATCACTTCCTGGACCAGCAGGAAATCTTTTTCCTCTTCAGGGAAATGCCAGTGAGCCTGTCAGGAAGCAGAGATGATAAAAAAGAACAAAATCAGCTGAAACACATGGAAAGTCAAAAATCACTCCGAAAACAAGACAATATATCGGGAGTAAAAATAACTGCAGACAAACAAACGACAGAAATGAACAGTGACTGCTATTCACTTCACTGCCGAGCTGTCCAGGACATCATCTGTGGGAATGTCTGGAATTGTCTTAAAGTTACAAACTAGATATGGAAAATCCAAAATCTTCTTTGCCTTTTGTTTCAGTTGCTCTACATGTAACACATGTTCATATAATTATTGTTGTCTTTCAGCTACAGCCTTGAGGTACAATGATACGGCATAAAACAAATCTATGAATATGTCTCTAGGAAACAATAAATCCTGCAGTCAACTATAATAGAGCTTTCATACATGTGTTAATGAGCCTGTCTTCAACTGGTGAGAAAATAAATAGAAATACAGTCCAACAGGGATTTTGTGAACAACCTGCAGATGCTGTAATCAAACACATACAGCTCTGGAAAAAATTAAGACACGACTGCAGTTTCCTGTGAAGTCAGCATGTGTGCATGTATGACAGCCCTTCCATTCCTGTGTCTGTTGAATTCCAAGCACAGGCTCATTCTGCTGAATAAACACCTGATCCATGTCTTATTTAAGAAGGACAAGGATAAACACCACTACTGTGGCCATCACTATCTTCTTACGCGTACAATAGGCTAAAACAGTAATATTAGTACCACAAAAGTAACTGGAATGAAAAAATAACTCTTGAAAACTCCTGGACTTCTGCTCTGACAATGTTCCCAAACTCTGAGGACTGGTTCTTCTATCAGGACAATGCTCCTGGCCTCAGCTAGGTCAATAAAGGTGTGGATGATGGACCACCAGATGAAGACCCCGTCATGGCCAGAACAATCTGCAGACCTGAACCCACTTTGAAAACTTCTGGAGGAACATGGATAGACACAAGTCATCCAACATGACTGAGCTTCTTGAATTTCTATGTCAGGAGCTGCATAAAGTCATTCAAAGGTAGAGAGCCAAGACACGTGAAAGCTGTCATTGAAATTCCACCAAATATTAATGTCTGAACTTAGTTATAACATTAGTATTGTGTTAAGAAATGCATGTGAACTGGTTTTCTTTGCATTATTTGAGGTCTGCATTTTATTATTACCTCCGCCAAGAAGGTTATGTTTTTGCCAGGGTTTGTTTGTTCGATTTTTAGCAACATAACTCAAAAAGTTATGGACGGATTTTGTTGAAATTTTCAGGATATGTCTGCTCTGGGTCAAGGAAGAGATGATTAAATTTTGGAGGCGATCCAAATCACCGTCTGGATCCAGGAAGTTTTAAAGGATTCTTTATCATTCTGAGATGGGGCATGGCAGCACTGATCTGCATATGAGGTCATTCAGTGCCATCTAGTGGAGGAAAGTACAAACCCTACCTTAAAACCAGAGCGGACATATCCTGAAAATTTCATCAAAATCCATCCATAACTTTTTGAGTTATGTTGCTAACAAACTAACAAACAAACCCTGGCAAAAACAAAACCTCCTTGGTGGAGGTTGAAAAAAAAAAAAAAGCAAAGTACAAACACTACGTTGGCAGAGGTCTGCGCTCTCAGTGCTTTTCTAGTTTTGACCATGTATTCTGCAAATCCATGCTCTAAATAACAATATTCTAATTTGGAATTTGATAGAAATGCTGTCGGCAGTTTAGCAAATAAAACAAAAATGTTAATTTTACTCAAACACATACATATAAATGATAAAAACAGTTAAAGTGATCATTTTGCAGTGATCTCTCATTTTTTTCCCCAGACCTGTATAGATACTTATCGCAAGACATTTTCACATTTAATAGCCACAATCTGGTTTTGATTATCCAGAATACAAGTTCGTTAATTACACTCAAACATATTACAAATACCTATCATAAGCAAAGTTATGGATACCGGACACACGTGAACACCATGAGTGACACAGTTTGTTCTGGGAACAATGACATTGTGGAAAACTGTAATATTCATTTGGACTGGGAGAAAATTAATTACAGATATTGCCAATACATATCAGGTTGAGCTTTGGGACTTTAAAAAGGTCATTTACATTTTTTAGAGTTCTTAGTTATCTTAAATTAATTTTTAACTAGTAAAGTTGAATTTATCTTTTCCAATTTCTACTGAAATGAAAGTTATTGTGGATGTCTTTAATTACCATTCTAACATGGCAAGTCAGAATCCATTTTGACAAGGTAAATACTATTGCACACCTCAAATGTAATTACAGATAAGAATGCGGCTCAACTACTGTAAATGTTAAAACAGCTTCCATACATGACTCGCTCAAATTATTTCAGTCTTATGATATTTGCAGTCACACACTTTACAGGTTTGGCGCTGAGTTAAATTGCAATCATTCAGACAAAAATAAGTGAATATATGCGTGCGTGGAAAATCTATGATAAGGGTCACTGAAGCCGTCATGGTGGCTGATGGAGTCTCCTTTTGTTCGTCACACATTGAACATCAAAATAATAATTGCGTGTCTCTGGAAAAATAATGAATTTCTTGTCACTTCTTCATCCTGTACGTGCATTTCTACAACCTGGATACATACTGTCCAGCCAAAAAAAAAGTCACACATGCAATATTTGACTGCACCAACTTTGGTTTTGATTACAGGAAACATTGACTGTGACATATTCTTGCCTCATAATGTTTATGTAGTGTTATAATAAGGTTCATAATATTTTTTCATCCATAGTTGCATTCATTTCTGATAACTGATGATGAAGAATCAGACCGCTACATCAAGTCTTCATCACATCCCAAATTAGTCTGGACTTTATAGAGTCTAAACCATGTGTGAAAATGTAGTTTCATTCTCCCTGAGCCATTCTGTCACAAACCTGATGATCCTGATCTTGGGCTACTCGATTATGGAAAAAAAAAAAAAAAAAAAAATCAATATCACGATTATTTTGGTCAATATTGAAATCACGATTATTCAAATGATTAATTTTGAGTTTCACACTGCATTTATTCAGCATTTGTCTCTCTCTCAAAAAACACTTTATTATTGATTCTTTATACAAAGCATTCAAATTGAAAATACATTTTGGCTACTAATATGTACTTTACAGCTGTTTTGCAATGGCATGGAATGTATTGCACATCTGTGTCTCTCAGAAATTGTCTAAAGAAAAACAGAAAATAAATAATTTCAACTTGATTATATGAGTTTTGAGATCGTTTGACAACAAAATCTAAATCGTGATCAAAATTCGATTAATTGCGCAGCCCTACCCTGATCAATCCATTGTCCAATGTTTATGTTAAAGACATGAGGGGACACTTACTGCATCAGTTGGAGATAAATAAACAGCCTGGCCAAAAAAGTAAAAATAACAGCCTGGATTTAACTCGGACAATAGTTCCGATCCTTCCATGGGTAAATACTGCAGTGGTTAAGAATGTTTGAGCTGGAACAGGTTATTGAACTCTAA
>JAQQZY010000003.1:11815501-11834714 GCA_030068375.1 Ostorhinchus rueppellii | reverse complement strand
TATCAAGAAAACATGGAAAATGGATAGATATCAGCTCTGAAATTAAACTATTATGAGCTATTTTTGTTGTTATTATTGTATTCATCCAAACAAATGTACCTTTAGTTGTACCAGGCATTTAAATGAACAAGAAATTGAAGAAAATAATCATGATCTAATCTAATGATTTTTTCTGTGACTGTACAATATCAGGAATGTAAAAGCACTTAAGTTATTTTACCACTTTGTGTAGGTCATTTGACCAATTATCTATCCTTACGCAACTAATGGGAGTTTATTTTAAGGACAAAGAACTTTATAGGATTAGAAACTGGTTGCAGGTACAGTCACAGATACAGATCAGGTATGCTTATCCCCAAAAGAAAATTTACAGACCTTTAGTACATGCAGAGTAACAACAACAAAATCATTAAAAGGATGAAATTAGTCGCTTAAAATGAAAAGTATTCCATTCATTTAGTCAAAAGTAATGAATCTTCAAGTGAAATATGGATGACTGGTTGGAACAACAAGCTTCTGCCATAAAAACAAATAATAAAAACATTGTTTAAGTACAGTAGAAAAACAACCTGAAATACATATAAGAATAAAATGCAATAATTAAAATAATTGCCCTAACACAATAATAATAATAATTTAATAAGCAGAAGGAGGTTTGTCTTGTTACTCTCTTGATGTAATCTTGCCAATTTGTTTTCAATAATATAAAAATAATGAGAAACTTGTGGAACTTACTTAAAGCTTCTGTTTAACCCATAAAGACCCAAGGACCCACTGGTGACCAAAATAATTCACCGATATAAAAACTTAAATAAGTGTTGATCCAATAATCCTATCAATCCATGTAAATAATTGGTGTAAAAAACAGTTTATCACCTTTTCATGGTCATCAGATATGACCCATTTGGATGTTCAGAGGCTCTGTAGTTACCATGGAAACACTGTCATCTCCTATAACATTGATTCACTTGTAAAAACCAGTGGAGTTGGATCAGTGACAGTGGATGGACACACTGAGTTTAAGTCCAGTTAATACTAGATTTTGCAGAAAAAGTCACATTTTCTTCATTTTTTTTCCTGTTTCTGATCATATGACAATCAACTTTAATCTAAGCTTTTATGAACATCTACATGATCAGGAAAGTAAATATGGGAAAATACAGGATTTTCATTGAAAAAAAATACAAAATATAGAGAATAGTATAATAAATGGTGATAAATCACTTAAGAAAGGTGAAGAGAGAAAAATTCATTTGGGAACTGACAAAATAAGGGTGTAATAAGGCAACACAGTTCCTCCTCTCAGGTGTAATCTTTTAGTGCAATTATGGTTTTATGTGCAATTATTTTAACATTTCTCTATTTATTAATTGTTATATTAATGTTTATACTGTGGTTTTAATCTATTGCCTTTTATTGTTTAAATCTATTGCCTTTTTATGCTTTATTGTCTTATTTATTTCTATAGTTGTTGCAATATATTTCTGGCTCCTAAGGTGTTTTTATATTTATGAAATAAGCCGATGAAACGCAATTTCATCCTGCACAATATCATGTTGGTATTGTGCCTGAGTGACAAAGAAGTCAATCTTGAACCTTGAAAAGAGCACTTGGCCTTTATGGGTTAAAAGAGAAATATACATGTAAATAAGTGTAACTTAAATTTTTATCTTTGCCAATTTATTATGTATTTATGTACATTAACCATGTGTGTTGTGTTGATTCTATCTATCTATCTATCTATCTATCTATCTAAAAATCTTTTTTTTTTTCTTTAACTGTGCCACTTTTAAATCAGCTGACCCACCAAACCACACATCCATCTTGCCAATCCCTGGTATCTTGGAATCCAAAGTCAGACGTCCCATATAGGATGATTTTGAATATTACACAATACTTTCTCTGACTCTTTTCAATCTCACTTGACAAATACCCCATAATAGTAGAAAATATACTATATCAAACTAACTAAACTAACTGAAAGTAAAGTGAAATTGAGAATGAAATAGAAGAAAAATGCTGATGTACTGTAAAATACTGACAGTCCACACTGAACCAATGTTGCTCTACCTGCAGATGGGTAATGACATGCTGTGGTCCTTCTTTCCTCTAAACAGCTTCCTCTCAGCGAGGGCATCGACCACTCGCTGCCTGGCGTCAAAACGCTTCACTCCCTTCAAAGATACACGGTAACAACAACAGGTGAGATCAGGTAGAGTTTATCAGGTAGTTAGTGTTACATAGATTTGGTCATAACGGCAACTTTATCTGTAAATAGAGTAGATAATTATTTTAGTTTTTTTCAGCTGGAAAAGTAAATAGAGTAGATAGTGGGTGCACCTCCAGCCATTGTCCACAGAGTGAGTTCATCGTCCCGTCTTCTCCAATCACAGTGATGCGTGGCAATGAGTGCCTCTGTGACAGCAGGAAGTCAGTGTGGTCATGTGCAGGAGTCACTTTTACTGCACCTAAAAAGAATAAAAAACACACACATAAATGCAGAAAACTATGTCTGTGAAAAAGTACATGGATCTTTTTTAACCCATAAAAACCCAGTGCTTCTACTATAGCTGTTCCCGAATTAATTTTTCTGTCTTTTTAATCATTCTTAATTGATTTATCGCCATTTATTGTAATATTATACTTTGTATTTAGTGTTTTTTTCAGTATAAATCACATGTTTCCTATATTTAGTTTACCGATCATGCACATGTTCATAAAAACTCAAAATTAAAGTTAAAGGTTATATCAGAAACAGAGAAAGCTGAAAAAAAAGTGAAGTTTTCAACAAAATATAGCATTAATTACACATAAAACAAGCGTCTCCATTGACTGTCATTGCTCCAACTCCATGGGTTTTACTGGCGAATCAATGTTGTAGAAGATGACGTTGTTTCCATGGTAACTACGGAGCCTCTGAAGGTCCAAATGGGTCATATCTGATGACCATAAAAAGATGTCAAACTGTATTCTACACCAGTTATTTAGATTATGGATAGAATTAGTGGATCAACAGGTATTAAACACCAGTGGCTATTTGGGTCTTTATGGGTTAAAGTTCACATGTCGATCCTGCTGTGTCAGTTGCTGTTACCTGTTCCTAGTTGCATGTCCACCATGGGATCAGTGATGATGGGCATCAGTCTGTTGGTGAAGGGGTGCCTGCACTGCTTCCCATGAACAGCCTGGATCATAGAAGTAACATATGAATGCAAATATCAAAAAAAGGCAACATATAGGAACTATCCTTTAGCTCTCAGCAAATGCAGGGATGCATCAATAGGCAGATTTCCATCCAAATGTGATGAAAATTCTCAGAAAAATCAGCAAAGTAAAATACAAATTCATGCATGCTTCCATTCACTACTTTTGTGAGAATGTGAAGAGTTGGTTCTTTATCATGATCATGGTTTAAAGAACATGCAAGCTGGGCTGCACCGAGGAGCCGACAGACACGTATTAGATACTATAATCTGTAGATAGTCAAACACTGGGTTCTACATCTGTGGATACATGGCATTTTGTTGTTTATCTTACATTTTCTAAAGTGAGTCCCTAGAAAAATGATGCATGGGAAGCACAGATACACAGTAAAGTACATGATAGAAAAATGAATAACACTATTATATTCTTTTACTCCATTTGGATAAAAAATATCTTATGCAATAAATATGAACAAGATAGAGAATAAACACAAAGTGCTTCTTGTATGCAATCCTGTGATCTTCTCCAATATTACAATTTTACTTTCAGATTTGTTCCTTAATTTGTCTTTCTTTGTTTAAAATCCCATCCCAGACTGTTTCCATGGATACCGGCCTGGTATCGAGGATCATCAGGGTGAACGGCTACAGCCACGTCTCCCAGCATAGTCTCAGGGCGGGTGGTGGACACGGCTACTTCTCCATCTAAAAGCAAGAATTTTTAAAAATTAAAGAAGAGAACCTCTGAAGAATCGATGCCACGTTTTCATCCAGTCACTCAAACTCACCGTAGTCTTCTACTGGGTAGGCAAAGGTAACCATGGTTCCAAACTCCACTTTATGCTCATAACCAGGAACAAACAACATTGTCCGACCAGAGAGCTGCTTTGAATCAACCTGACAAGAAAGTCACAATTTACTTTATAAATCATTTCAGATTGACAGTATTTAGTATTTGTTCATCATCAGTGTATAAATATTGAAGCTAAATTACAGATACAAAGCATTTGAAATGTTCATTTGTTCTTCACTTTTTAGTTTTTCAAGGTATTATGATGAAGATCTAGATCTAGATTCATGGATGCTAAAAAGTAATGATAAAAGATTGCATGAGTTTTCTGTGTTGTGATGGTGCCACCATCTGGAATTAGTCTGTTCCTGCAAAGTAGAAAAAAGTGCTGATTTTACCCACATCCCTGGTTTTGTTGCCCTGTTGATTGTGTTTTAGAAAACAAGTATTTATAATTATAACATGACATTTTCCCTCCTACTTGTAGTTATTTGTTAACAATAGATACATCCCTGAGGCTTTTGTTAATCATGTAATAATGGTTGAAGCTTCCTTGAATGAAGTTATTTCTTTGCTGTACAGTAAATAATTACATTTATGCCAGTTTCTGCATTGCTGTTCTACCTAACACATGGAGATCCCTGGCATCGGTTTATAAATCATTTCATTGCCGTCATCTGCATTAATAACGAACTGTGCTGCTTCCATTCATTGTTACTTGACATATAAAACTACAAGTTGAAATAAATTCATGGAACAAATCCTGACAATGCAGTATGCAAATGAAAACACCATATGGCTCATCATAGTATAACTGCATTCACTCATTAACTTCTTGTCAAACAATCAGTAATGTGTGAATATAGCAAAAACACCGAAGCACAATGTAAAGGAACACCAGCGATTATGCAAAAAAAGCTTCTTATTTGTTTTAAAACATTACAGTTAGCGTGTATGTGCATACAGGCGTGTAGTACCTCTATGTCAGAGATGGCAGATTGGAAAGCACAGCTCCAGTTAATCAGAGCCTCTGATCGATAGACAAGCCCCGAGTCACACAGCCTGACAAAGGCCTCAGTCACTGCCCTGCTGAAGCCCTGAAGGAACAGCAGCACAGTGGAAAAGAATAGAAAGGTAGAATTGAACATACATCTGTACGGCAAGATCATTTTAAAATCCCACACACCTCCCATTACAGCTCATGTCATGTTTCAATATATACTGGAACATGTACGATAAAAAAAATGTCTATGTCAGTCATGCAAGTCCATATCATGAAGCTTCTGTTGGACTTGAAACTGTCTAAGTCAGTGTTTCCCAACCAGTGTGCAGCGGCACATTAGTATACCGTGAGAAATAATCAGGTGTGCCGTGGAAAATGATTCAATTTCACCTCACTGGTACTGTAAGCAAGCAGCGTGATATAGATACATACCGCTGCACGCACCAACGATCCACTCAACAGTCTGCTGCTGAAAAAAGACATTTTTGTTTGGTGGTGTGCCTTGTGATGTTTCGAATGTAAAATATGTGCCGTGGCTCAAAAGAGGTTGGGAAACACTGATCGAACTCACACATTTACATATGGATACTGGCAGAAAAATTGTTATTTGTCACATGTGATAATCAATTTGTGCATTTCTGGTGATATAATTGTTCACATGGCAGATCTTGTCACACATATAATATGCACTTAAAATATAGGTGCGTCATTTTTTAAAATTTTTTTCCATTTTTACAGACTCTTGTATCAGAACATTTTCCTTTTGAAAACACTTTAGTTGATAATGTGTAACGTATTTACTAGGATTAATAATATTGTTTCTTAAAGTACGAAACAAATCAGAGACAGTCAGTCAGGAGGCCTCCAGAGATTTCACACAGACGGATCCATTTGACACAATTTCAGTAAAGGCTGCTTACATTTCATTCATCTGTTCACTCCATTACCTGATAAACTAAACTCAGACTCACAATGAAAATGAACATACTGTGGTTTTTGACAGACTTTTCAGTGTTCTAAATGTATGGTTGGTGTCTTACTGGATCCATGGTGAAACAGGCTCTTTGCCAGTCCAGAGATGCTCCGAGCCGCCTCAGCTGGTGGTAGATTTCCTCCCCTTTCCTGACACACATACACGTTCAACTTAATTAACACAACTGATGCGAGGTGCACTAGTGAGTGAATGGGCAACATAGTGATGACTCACTCATTCTTCCACCTCCACACCTCTTGTAGAAACTCCTCTCTGGTGAAGTCCTGCCTACATTTCCCTTGTTCCCTCAGAAGTCTCCTCTCCACCACACTCTAACAAAGAGAGTACCTCATAAATTATGACCGTAAAGACCTTAATCTTCTAACTATTGCTAACAAATTATGGCTATCCTTTACAGCAGTGCAGATGATTTAATATACGACACAGTTTCATGACTTTAAAATACATCTTTTATTGTGATATCAAACATTTGATAACTAATTTTACATTTTAAAATTAATGTTATACTGAATATGATGTTTACATCCATACATTGGGCCTCAATTAGGTTCTGCCAAAAGTATTAAGTCTCAGAATCTGATGAATCTAGCAGCTGTGGAGCTTGTTAAGTGTCAGTGTGTAGTTCTCACCTTGTAAGCTGTCAGTGACTTTGTAACAACTCATGCTATGCTTTGTAACTGAGATTTCCTCTCTATCGATCTATGGTCGTTATGTTGGAAAACAGAGTCAAATGGCTTTAAGTTATACAACACTGCTCTCTACTGGATGAAGGTTTAAACGCAACACAAAATACACCACTGTCTGAAAAACTGTTGCTTAGAATTGATACAATATCACAGAAAATTATATTACAAAACTCAAAACTATCAGTATTTCCCTACACCCCTCATGTTTGAGACTATAGCCTTGATACAATTAAATATGACAATATGCTGTGCTTGACCCTGTTGTATTCAATATGAATGAAGAGCAGAGTTCATGGATTATTAAGGGATATTACTACTATTATTTAGGTTCCCAAAGGATCTGGCAACCCAAAGGATTCAAATTCTTTCAAAAATGTACAATACAGCCCGCTTTTCTTTCAAATAGTCTGTTTTGCTAAAAAAATGACCCCAGTGCTTAAGAATTAAGATGAACACACCAGCTATTTACTCCAATTTCCTGAGGGCCCTGCCAAAAGGATCAGTAAATGGTAAAAAAAAAAAAAAAAGAAAAAAAAAAAGTTCAACCTAATTTAATCTAATCTAATCTAGTCTAATCTATTTGGTGATTTACTTTTGTGTCTTTACTACCATTATCTAATTATCTAAGAAACAAAAAGCTAAAGATTAAATTAAGGCTAATTCAATCAAAACTGATCATGAAATAAAAAGCTGTCCTACCTGTGTTGCAATTCCTGCATGATCACATCCTGGAACCCAGAGTACTCTACATCCCTGCATCCTCCTCCTAATGGATTAAAAATAAAAAATAGCAATCCAACTCCTGTAATGATTGAGGACTAAACATCCACATACAATGCTGTTACCATCGAACCAGAGCATCCTCTACAGCCACAGTCAGAGCATGGCCTAGGTGCAGAGTCCCTGTCACGTTTGGTGGAGGGATACACAGAGAGAAAGTGCGATCCACACCGTGAGGGAGTTTCTCCTGCAGAAACATAACCATGCACATTTTATACAGAGTTCATCATTGGTCCAATTCAAGCAGTCAAACTCTAAATCACATTTAGGAAATATAAAAAGACAATGCTGTGCTAATAGGCTGAACAGTGATGTAAGATGTAAACAGCTGTTGAAAAGCATTTTAGTGTAATTTGGTATTAAAAGTGGAACAGATCATTTTTAATATAACAGTATGAACACCTTCATACTTTAGTGGCTTAATTCGCTTTTGCACTAAGATTTGTTATCACTTTACATTTATCAGTGCTGGGAATTCTGTGAAATAGACAGGTTTAGTAAAACCATTTATGTCAGATATTTTCCTCAAACAATTATCTTCAGTAAAGAAGCTCTTAAAAAGGTGAAATATTTTATATTATTTTATTACATAAAATACACAAAGGAAAGAGTGAGACAGAAAACATAGTTTGACTGATATGCCTGTCTGACCCTATTCCTTCTGTTGCATCTCAGTTCCACCTGGAGTTTGACCTAAATAATGAGTACAGGTTCATGAAGTGTAGTAATTTTACATAGCTACTACATACTGTACAACTATGCCCAGTTTTAACCCAAATCAACCAAACAACCGACCTGTTTACCTTTGCTAATTTACCCAAACAAAAGAAAATCACAATATGTTCCTATTCTCTAGTCTACTGTCCTATATTTTTTCTTCTGTATACATCAGGTTATCCAACTTTTGTGTGTGTGAGGTATTGTTTTACTGTCACACTCTACCCTTTTGATATATTCATGCCCAGGTCATTTCATTTTGTGTTATGGTTAAGTGACCATTTAGAAAACTCTCACATGCTGCTCTGGACTGAAGTATCCCTCCTTCTCCCACCACTGATACCAACTGGATTCCACATAGTCTGGACTGTAAGATGATGGGAAAGGCAAACTGGTGTCTGCAAACAGAATAAAAAGCATTTCTTTCAGTTTGAGGACAACTAGAAAAGACCAGCACCTCTAACTAGATATGAGTCACCTTTCTTTATTCCAGGTGGAGTTTGGGCTGTGTATGCTACTGCTCCTTTCTCTGTCCATTTTGCTTGATCTTGAGCCTGGAAAACAAAATCAAAACAAATGTCAACAGACAAATACAATGGAAACAAAATTAATCATTCATGTTGGGCAGTATATATTTTGTTTGATATACAGTATGTGTACATTTGGCCAAAACATTGCAAACAGTTTGGGGTAGTGGAGTAAACAAATAGTGTAAAAACAAAAGTTGCATCAGAACTGAAAAACAAGTCCCTAAAATTTTAGAATTTTTCACAGTTTGAGGTTTGAATTTTCTTGAATAAATTAAAGCAAAAGCCAGTATGGCATTTGGGTCTATCAGCTTTGTTATTATCATTAGAAACAACACAGGAAAATATAAACTAACTTTTATTTTGCCCATTTTCTACCATAATTATCTCTGTTTAGTGTCTGTAAATAGAAATATTATCAAGACTTTTGAAATGCTTAATCATGCAACTTTACTTCTTGAGGTTATACTACTTATTTGTTTCACCATAAAAAATGTACTGTCACAGAATTAGCTTAGTATAGTTTTAAAGATTAATTTCCCCCAAAAAATATTATTTAAATTGACAAAAGTTTGACATTGAGAGTTAAATCACAAACTATTAATATTCATTGCAGATATATAACAATTTGAAAGATCTCTATCATTTGATAACAAACTTTTACCCCATTTTTAATCAGGAAAACCCTGACATGAGGTGAAAGGTCTAAGTGAGGTGTGCTAGGTAATGACCCAGTCAGAAGGACAAACAAAAAACATTCACAGAAATAAATAACGTAATGGAAACAGCGAGGGAGGTTAAGGAAGGAGTTAAGAAATACATAATCTTACATTGTGTTGACTGGAAAGAATGGCCTTCTCTCTCTCGCGCTTCCGTCTCTGTTTCTCAGCCTGAGGCCGTGGGAAGGATGAAGGCTTCAGTGGTTTACTGGAACAGAATCTGACAGTACCTCTCTTTGCTACTGTCAGTGCACGACCTGCCCTCCACATCCTCAATAACAGTCTACCCCTGGGATAGACACACACAGCCACGATACGTGTCACCAAAGGCCAGCTGTGGATTCAGTAACTATGTGATATGTAATATACATGAGGATAAGTAAAACCGCAGTGACATGTAATATTTAAAGTTTACTTACTGTGCATTCAGTGTACTGAGTATTGAGCCATGCCAGCAACGACCTTTCCTACGATTTCCTTTTTAAATTGAGAAAGTGCATTTATGTAACGTTTTTAATTACATGTAAGCAAATTGCTTAATTATGGATACAGAAAATATTCCTTTCGTCTGCTATTACATTGTTACGTTGTTTTTTCTTCCATTCTTGTCATGCGGATGCAGGTTTTTGACGGACGGTAATAACATTACGGACAACCGGAAATAAGAGTGGTCCGTCTGAAAATGTATTCCCAACCACTTCCTGTGTCAAGCCACAAATAAAAAGCATACAGGCTTCCTTTTCATATTCGCAAATAATATTAATACATTGAATAAGTGTCGCGGAAAAACCTTTTACATTTATCTTATAAGTTTATCCTGGATTTATTTTACATTTTGTGTTTTGTTTTATGATTCCGATGCGATGTCTTTGTTTTGTAGTTAAACAGAAAAGACGTGCCTGTATTTATTTTAACATGAAAACTACCAGTTTCCGTTTTCAGTCTGGCTCACCGTTGGCGCAACTTAACGGGTGGCTACATCCCTACATCCTCCCTGTGTGCTCAACACTTCGTAGTCCTCAAGTTAACAGCCATTTAAATCTCATTCCATTTGAGAAATAGTCGAAGACAGACATTGTTGACATCATTAGGCTATACTGCAGGCACTGTCTTTTACTGACAGGCGACTCTGGTTATTTATATTTACCAGCTAGCTAACGTTAGCGTTAGCAGAGAAGCTCCAGGGATGGCGGAGGTTCCCGGGACATCAAGTGAGACGATAACGGAGACGGTTCAGACCAGCACGCCGCCGCCGCCCCAACAGGTAAACGATGAACAGCTGGTCAAATACACGTCCCCGATGTTCTCCTATTAGTCGGACTGTATACCGTCTAAGTCCTCCCTGTACCACTCAGGCCGCGCAGTGTTCACGTTATCAGCCTAGAATAAATTATATCACGAGTATTAACCGTTGCTTTTTCACCTTCATAGGAAGCAATTTATCGGTGTTTATTGTAATCTGCCTCTCCCCAACAGTGACATGTCATAATGTGAGCTATCACCGTTACAGCAACATAGTAACGATGTTAATGAGGACAAAATGTGCTGATGTTATCCACTCTGCAAGACAGGATTCATTTAGTCCATGTCTGTTTCGATTGTATTAATTATGTATCGGCGCTGCTGTGTACCTTTTGTTAAAATGTCATCATGTGAAGTTGTTGGGATTATAATTGAGGTTAATTTGTGGTCAGGGGTAGCAGAGAAAATTGGTTGCATTAAGGACAAGGTTGGTTTCAGGTAAAAGTGACACACAACCCTGATGTAGGTGTAATTCTGAAAACTAGGACACACTCCAGTTTCTGAACCCAGTTGTTTGTGTGGAGGCAGATGCAAGAACAAGAAATAGAAATAGAAATAGCACATAAAAAATTAGAATTGAAGTTAGGAACATAAATCAGCACAGGTTACATAAAAGAATACATCAGGAACAGTAGTATCTGAATTCACTGGATCCTCATATTATAAGGTACTTGTGGTATGTATCCGTTATGTATTGTTTTTGCTGTAGTTTTAATGAAGGGAAAACTGACAATATGCTGTTACATTTGAATAAATTGCCTTCAGAGTGCCAGCTCCATTAAGAAGTGGTTTTGCCACTTTGTGTGGAGGCACTTGACTATCCGACACATAAACATGCTAGGCCTCATCACCAGCATCACTGATGGATCCAAGAAAATCCTGCAGCCAGGTTAATATCAGACTCTTACAATCACACATTCCACATTCTCTAAAACTTTTGGTTTTGACTATTTCCAGATTAACTAAATTAGGGTGCAAGATTACAGAAAAGTCTGAATCCTCAGGTGATTACTATGTGAATTTACATGAAAATCTTAGTGAGTGACTATAGATGTCTGACCTATTACAGGAGGGACGGAGCTTGACAATCAAGCTGAGGAAGAGGAAGACCGAGAAGAAGGTGGAGTGGTCCAGTGATACAGTTGACAATGAGCACCTGGGAAGAAGGTCTTCAAAATGTGAGTCCCATAGTCTGTAAACTGTAAAATGCTATATATGAATAATTAGTTGGACACAGAGAGGAGAAGTGAAATCTCTAGTCTTCAATCAGTGTTATTAGATTGTACTATGGGATGTGTCATAGATGACTGATTGAAATCTTAAGAGGCCGGCCAACTGTTCCCTGTCACCAGATTATGAAAAATATAGAAACAAATTCTATCAGCATGACTGCTACTGTGGCATTCTACTGTAAGCATGGTGTAAGTTGTTTACACTGTATACTGTATGCATTTCCTTCTTACATCCATTTCCTTTAATTCAATACCACACAGATTGTGATCGACTGTGAGAAAATGAAATCCACAGTGAAAGTCCTCAGTGAAGTGTTTCTGAGTCATAGATCATTTGAGCCAGGTTTGTTTATATCCAAGTCTAAACACATGTTTTACTATCTTCCCACAAGCTCTTATTTGTGTAGTTGTACATGACAGTGGGATTATTTAGTCATCCTTAGTCACATTTGATAAGGTTTATTTATATAATCAAATAGAATTTAGGATGAGCCGTCTGAAATATTTCACTTGGTGAAAGAGATGTACATATAAAACATATGTCTTTCACCTCTGCTAGAGATGACGCACCTTTTAACACAATTGTATAACTATGTTAGCATGTATGTTATTTTGTATAGTCACTAGATTAAGCGCTCACTGGATACTTGGTTTATCTCTGCTTTAAGTCTACTAGTCAGCACCTCCACCACAGCTGGAGAAGGACAAGGAGTAGCTGTGTACCTTGATTATGATGTTTGTTGATAACCCTCCCAGCAGCTGCATTAGAAGCACTCGCCTGAAGATCACTAAAGAGTAGACATTCTATAATTTATTTGCAAAAACAAAACTGCTATTTCACAAAAACTAGATGCAATTGAATTTTCTGAAAACAGTGGACACAAAAGGGTGCATCCTTATTGCACAGTCACTTGGAATCTGTGCTGTGTCAATATTTTATGTAAGAACCATTGTTTTTCTGAACAGCCTTGATCCTATTGGGGTTCACAAGGGTTGAAGAGTGGAAGAACAATGTGGGTCATTGTTGTACTGAATTATAGCTCAAGGTTTTGTAGGGAGAGCACCATTCTCTCTCTAAAAATGTTCTAGCACATAGTGGACTCCCAGCAACATCAATCAGTCCTCATCCACCACTATGTTTGGAACCATACACTTTTCTTGGTGCCTTTTATCAGGTCATCAGTATCTACACAATCACATCCAAACAATGTTGATCTTTGTTTCATTAAACCTCATTGGTTTAGAATGATGTACGTTAGCAAAGTCTTTGTGAGTCTACTTGTGGCTTCAGTAAAGGTTTACACCTTAAATGGCATGCAAGCAAACTGACCTGGTGCACAATACAATAAGATGTATGGTTTACACACTCACAGTTTGACCAGATGTTATGGAAATCTCTCCAGTAATACTGTTCACATTTTTTGTCTGGTCTGATCAGCCAAAGTGCAGACTTGGCCAACAGTATATGCAGGTGTTCTCCTTAGTCTGCCTTGCAAAGTCTGATTCACTGTTGTATGTTGATTGTAAAAAATCTCTGAATGACCTTCATCACAGTTTTGTATCTTAATTTCCAAAATGTACTGATCTATTTTCTTCCTTAGCCATCTTTATGATGGCCAACAATATTATCCTTATGATCTTTAGTAAGTTCTTTGCCATGAGTTACCATAATGGCAACACCTGGTGTGGTATTTATGTGTGTATATATGTGTGTGGTATAACGTTAAACTATCTTTCATCCAAATCATGATTGGTCAGCTTCAAACTAAATAGTATCCAGGGTACTCACTTCTGTTACCACTGTTTCATTTGTACCATTGTTTTATTTTGTCAAGTACCAGTTTTACTCCAAATAAATCAGAGATCGTTTACTTTCTAATTTGTCACATGACATTAACATGTCTGCTGATGCAGCTGCTTGGAAAGCAGTAATGTGCAAGTAATTTAAAAAGAATAAAGTGTGTACTTAATTTTGTCAGTGAATGTACATAGGTAGTGTATGTACTGTACGGACATACAGGCAGGAAACTATGAACTGCAGTAAACCTACATACCTTTAAAAATGTATATTACAGCTGTCTTTGCAAGTTAGCACCATAACTGATGACCCAACTTTTCTTTTTAGTCCAACAGGCACACTTGATTTGTAGTTACAATGTCATAAGGGGTTAAATATGGTTTATGTTTAGTAGAGATTAAGGAAAATGAAAAATGAGGTTTCTTAGTTGATCTTGCTGCTACACTATTGGATTATTCAAATCAAACCGGCTCTGATGAGCTATTTTTACCACTGGCTGCCTTTTGTTTCTATTTCCAACCACAACAGTTAAGTAAAGTGACAAGCTGGATTTGGAGCTTTTATGTGTGCAGGCTGCAGTCCTTCACTACGGATCCTGTGTGTTGTGTTTCAGGCTGCTGTATTTATGAGAAGCCCCGGCAGTTCGGAGAGTCGTCTTCCGAAAGCGAGGGAGATGAAGAGAACGATGAAGGCTGCGGCAGCGCACACTGTATCCTGGGCCACGGCAGGAGAGGCCATGGACAGAGGGGGGGTGGTGGGACCACAGTGCCCCCAAACTCTGGGGGGTCGCACTCCCACTAATGAGCACTGTGGGCTGGTTCTGGGTGGTCTTTCTCACCTACGACAATGACACATTACAATACTGCACTCTTTATTTTGTTTTTGTTTTTAGTTTCAATAGTTCCATCATTGAGGGACAGGCAGGCCTGGGCTGCGTTCCACATGTGTTAAAAGCTCCCACAGCTGATAGATGAGAAGTACATCTGCACTGCAGCTCAGAACATCAACAGGATTATTGAATTAAACTAATTGTTCTCCTCATAATAACTGAAACACTGTCCACACCACGACAGCTGCACAGCGTACTTCACACGGAGTAAAAGGCACTGGATCGTACTGTAAAGTTTCCCACTTCTCTTAAACAACAATGTCATTTTGCAGAATTAAAGATGCAGTTCACACAACACTGCTCATCCAGCTGAAAGTGTACTGCTCCATTTCCATTCATTTCACTACGAAGTGAAAATCTGCTTTCAGAAATTTCTTGATCCATCACATGAAACATAATGTGCATGTTTATAGTTGGTATCGATTTTTTTTTTTTTTTTTTCTCCATAGTTTTGCAAAATTATGAAAACAGCTGATTCACTTTACATTAAATTTCACTGTTTTGTAGGATTTTGAAAGAGTTTTAGTAGTCAATTGTTATTCATATCATCTATTGTTTATACTTTATTCCACTATTCACATTGTTTAGTTCTTACAGTTTTAAAAAGTGGCAAAAAGGTGTAGTCTTAAAAATAAAATAGAAGAAATTTAGTTTGATCTTAATTGTTATGCATTGGATACAAACACACCAGAACAAATCAGTCTATCAGTTAAACGTATTTTACAAGAGATAATATTTCAATGGAGTAAGATAATTAATAATAATAATAATAATAAAATAAATTCAATAAATGCAGAATCAGTCTGCATTTAGACACTATTCAGATGAAAATGCTTTTGATAACAGTGGAGTGTATTGTAGGTATCTTGCATTAAAGCAGTGCAAAGGCTATATAACACTTTCTGCTACAGTCAGGTAAAATATCTGTTACGTGATAAAGGAGGGAAAAGTGTAAAAGCCCTAGCCCTATCTAAATGGTGTAGAGTGTGTAGTGATGTCACCACGCAGGAAAACAACACTACGGATTATGGAATTATCCAAAGTGAAACCCTTCTCTTCTTTCAGCAGCTAAAAGCCTGTTTGATGCTGCGCCAACTCACTTCCAGCACCGAACACACACACAAAATACACTTTAAAAGACTAGACGTATGTTTACTACACATCACACATAGTGTACGTGCAGTGTTTTCAAGTGCGGCATTGGATTTTCATCATGTGATAAAATGAATGGAATGCAGCAGGAGCTCAGAAGATAAAATAAAAATGATAGAAAACATACATAAACATACAGTTGTGCGCATAAGTTTACATACACGAGCAGAATTTTTGAGTTTTTCGCCATTTTTCAGAGAATATGAATAATAATACAATTTTTTTTTTTACTTGTGGTTAATGGTTGAATGAAGCCATTTATTATCAAACAAATGTGGCTGCTCTTTTTAAAACATCTTGACAACAGAAACTATCCAAATGACGCTGATCTAAAGTTTCCATCCCCTGGTTCTTAATCCTCTGCATTGGCTTTTTTAACATCAATAACAGCTTCTAGTCTTTTGTGGTCGTTGTGGATGAGGCTCTTTATTTTCTCAGATGCTAAAGCTGCTCATTCTTAACAAAACGCCTTCAGTTCTTTTAAGATTTTGGGTTTTCTTGCATCAACTGCATGTTTGACACGTCCCCAAAGTGGCTCAATCATACTGAGGTCAGGACACTGAGATGGCCACACCTACAGCTTCATTTTTTTCTGCTGTAGCCAATGATAGGTCAACTTGGCCTTGTGTTTTGGGTCATTGTCATGGTGGAACATCCAAGACTGTCCCATGCACATTCAGTCAGGGTGTGTAAACTTACCAGCACAACTGTACGTACTTAACAATCACGTTGCTGTATTTGATAACTGGTCAGCCACTCTTCAGCCTGATAGCTGTCATGTGGTACTTTTACCCAGCTGCCCTTTGAGACTTGGTGACTTCTTCTGGAACGCAGCATATGAGAGGAGATAGATATAGATAGTGAGGCCATAACCCTGGCTGTGTATTAAACTTCTGACAAAGTGAATTGTATATAATCCAGCTGTTAATTTTCTTTTAATTTATTTGCCGATCTTAACTCCAAAGCAGTTAATACTTGACATGCAGTTGACTAATGTATGAGAGTTGGATCTAATTGAAGTGTTTGGATCTGGTTTTGGATTTGTAGAGCAGCTTGACAGCTGATGCCGACCTTTATGACGTTTGCTTTCAGAACGCATTAGACCAACCTGTAGTAGCATTATTATTACAGCACAGGTTTTAGTGTAATCCGTTAGAGCTCCGTGATCAATATTAGAGCACACTGCCCATGGATAAGCCGCTTTGATTCGATATTAATGATATGACAGACGGCTGGATTTAACCGTTGTTCAAAGCTAATGTTGCATTTATTTCAAGCTGGAAATTAAAACTTACATTTAAACAGCTCCTTCCATTCTTTTGGATAATAACCGGAATGATCACAATTCTAACTTTAAACTTAGACATGGGTAAGTCGTAGCCTATTATTCGGTTTGTTTTAGGAAATTTATAATAAAAAAACACATCTTTCTCAGTCTCTAGAAATACTGCTGGACTATATGTACCCTTAAAAACAAACCAAAGTGGTTAGTATTTAGTGTGACATCTGTTTACGTTGATTTCATTCAGGAAATGTTTCTTGGGATCAGAGGTTGCACTAAATGTTTGCACAACCCCTTCAATTCCAGTTGTATTGTAATAGAGACTGAGAAAAAATATCAACTCATTAAAGCAAGGTAAAGATGACCTATGACCTTTGCATAGTCCTGTTTATATAAAAATGATTTTAGGCTCTAAAATAAACAGATTAATCCATGTTCTTTTAAAATTACGACCACATTGTAATTCATTTCAGGAAGCTTCTTGGATATTATTATGAAATAAGACAGGGCTGTAAAATAAAGTGTTATCATATGGTATAAAGATCAATTCAACTCCGAGTTCTTGCCTCATTTGTATGAAGTGCAGAGGCCTGGATGGACTGAAAAGGGTAATTTGATTAAAATTCACATAAAATCATGCAGTCTGAATATTTAGTCATACAGACTCGCTCCTTGTTTTGTTCCGCAATGAAAGGTTTGAGTTCAATTTGAACAACAATAAACCATATTACTTACGACATCAACTGTGTCACCTGATAGGTAGCAGGAAATTGTGGTTTGGATACGTTACAGATAAAGCAGAAACATGCTCTTGTTTATATAGCTTGTCCATTCATGTCTATTGAATATTGTCTGATATTTCATCTTATCTGATTCGTCCCAAATATCAGCAGCAGACTACAGTTTAGAGCGTGTTCATATCAGAGCGTGCTGCCATGGTATCCGCTCTCAACTCGTACACCTTTCAAAACACGAGTGTGCACCAAAATAACTTCACGCACTTCAGTGATAGCTGAGGGCGATCATTTTATCCAGCTACCACAGAAAAACCCGCTCCACATTCTGCTTGTTTAGCTCTCACTTCTTCACATTTAAACAGTTCAGGTTCAGGAATAAATTAGCAGAGCTGCAACGAGTGATTTAAGATCAGTAGGTTTTCAATTGTCTGGGTTTATGAGATAACAGAATGAGTGTTGGTGTTTTGACGTGTAAATCTTCCTCTGGTTTTCATTTGCTTTAATGAGTAGATGAATCCGTTTTTATCCGACGTGGACAATCCCAGACGTGAAGGCATTTAGCGTTTGCCTGAGTTGTTTTTGCGGTACAGTTTGTCTTTGCAGGATGTATTTAATGAATAAAATGGGGAGTTTATAGGACGCTGAATCACAATCAGTGTGGACGAATAGAGCTTATCTTTCTTAACACACCCAGTCATAAGATTAATATTAAATTCAGCTGCATGTCGGTCATTAATGTCTCCACTACAGTTGGACAGACGCCCTGTTCAGAGACTATAAGGCTTTTACTGCTACGCTCCGCAGACATCAGATTTAATGTGGCATATAGGACAGACAGGTGAAGGTGCATGACTGTCGGCCCAGGCTTTGTACTCATGCCTCAGCTATGACCAAAACTCACCCAACACAGGCTTCATCACCATCATCATCCTCAGCAGTTTCAGACCATGTTTGATATGTCAACCTACTGGGGATCCCACTAACTCCATGTAAGCCACTGTTTTCTGTACTATCTGTTACATATGTACATTGTTCTTGTACTGGTAATGCACCTTTCTGTATATACTATTAAGCATATGAGAGCAGATTTAATGTGAATTAAAGTTTTCAACTGTGATTACATTTGCCAAGGAATGTGTGATCTTTAATGTTATATAAGATGGGTGGCAAACATGTGGCTCGTGGACCAAAACCGGCCTGTGGGATGAATTTGCCAAGTACAAAAATGACAATGAAGATATTAACGGTCAAGGGCGTTGAGTTTGTTTTAGTTCAGTGACCACATACAAACCAATGTGATCTCAAGTAAAATTAGAAAAGCACTTAGAGTGCAGACCTCCGCCAAGCTTATTGTGACTCCCATCCAACAGTCGTACTTTTTTAATGTTCCATATGCCCTGTC
>JAQQZY010000003.1:11778775-11811737 GCA_030068375.1 Ostorhinchus rueppellii | reverse complement strand
GAGAGGCTGAAGACGGGGCTTCCTATTGTGACGCGCTGAACAAGAAAATCACTGCGATCCAAAGGGATAAACTTAACCTTTTATTAATACAAAAAAATATAATCAACTTATGATAACGTGCTCAAACAAATAATCACAGTAGTCAAAGAAAAATAGCGGTCAACAAAAAATACAGCGTCCCCGCTCACCCTCTCTCTACCCATCTCTCCAGAGGTGAGCCCACACCTATATTAATATCCCCCGCCCATATTACCTATGACCCACTTATGATTGAACAGAAAACACACGAGACAATAAACAACATCCTAAAAGATAAGAAACCCCAAATATTTAAACTATCATACACCAACAAACTTGTAACTTAATTCATGGCTCCTACACTACCCATGTCAGATGTGTTGAGGAGCCTGCTCGATTTTTTTCTTGTGTGTGGCATCATTGTTGACGCATGGTTGCTTTAGCATATGCCAATGCGGACATGCTTTCCCCTCATGACCACATGACTTCAGAAGCGATGCGTGTATGGAGGTGTGGAGCCTGTGTGCGCAAGTTGGCTTCTCATGTGTTTGTAAATCTCGGCATAGTTCGAGCACCGCCTGGTCATCCCTATTGCTTAAAAACTTGAATGTATTAAACATAACACTTCAAACAGTGTAAATAAAAGAATAAATAAATGATCCAAATACAGTCAAGGCAGGCACTGTGATAAAACTCATCACTTTTATTGAGCCAGTGAAGGCGATACAACCTCAGTGTAGTGTTCAGTTCAAAGTGACTGTAAAATATACGTACATAGAGTAGAACATCACAGCAGATACTTCATTCCAAAGTTCTAATTAGACTGTGGGTATCTCTGAGGTCCTTCCTTGTTATTCAAGGAAGGACGGGAGGTTTTTCGGCTACAGTGATCCAGCACTTGTTTTATTAATGAGTTAGCAGTTCTATAAAAATAGCTCGTCACTGTGAGAGAAGCTCCCGATCAGCAATGAAATGAATAGCAGGTAAAGGCTTGAAAATACTGCATCACTTTCTTATTAGTATTGACTTGGGGGCGTTAAAAAAATACAAGACATTCATTCGGTGGAAGTCTTTGGATGCCGATATTAAAATTAAAAGCAGGAAATTCAGTGTAACGGTCGGCAAAATTGCACATAAATTTGAACTATGGTGACATATTTAAAAAATGTTTTAAAAACCCTTTAACTTGTTTCTAGTATCATAACACCTTTGTGCAATCTGTTAAAATGTCTTCTTCCAAACACATTGTGATCTGCCCTTAATTTTCAGGAAGCAGTATCAATCGAAGAAGTCATTTTCCTAGATTAATGTTGGCAGTGATTACGCTGTTTGATGAACATGATGTCTTATTTTGTCTTATTTTAAACATTGTGCACTTAAATTGGAATTCAAATGCCAGGTATAATATGGGCATCCACAGACTTCCATACATACAGGTCGTCTTTCATGTAAGCACATCCATATAGCTCCGCCTAATCCATGCTACAGAGACAATGCCAGTGTGTCGAGCGCAAGACATGCAACTGTGCACTAGAAATCACAAATAACATGTTTGGTCTCCTCATTGTTGTGCATTTGGATTGAAAATGTGAGAGCTTGACCTACATTCCCAGGTAAGTTTCATGTTCACAAGTAATATTATGGCACAGAAAAATCATGAGGCGAAAAAAATAGGAGTATGTAAAGAGAAAAACTGCAAACTGCTGCTGGTATTGTGTCAAAACTCAATGTAAAAACAACAATGAAATTCAGAGTATCAATGTCACTTTGTACTGTAGACTGCATACAGTAGTTTTAAAGATTTCAATGCACAAAAAGAGGTGAGGCCACAGGTCCTTACATAAATATTACTATAAGCTCAGCAAACATACTGTAGTGTGATGACAGTGTAGTTTGTCATACCATTTTCTAATTCAAGCACTCAAGCTTCAACTGACAAGAGTAGAAGATGGAGAGAATCAAATGCACTGCATTAAAAAAAAAAACAAAACAAAAAAAAAAAAAAAAACAGTGACGGCCCCTACAGGCACCGTACATGGGTAAACTGAGGCTGATTATCCTTAATATGTGGACTTCAACAAGTCTGTTCAAAGTTTTCCCCTTGTCCAAAGTTAAACAGAGGCTGAAACAGTTCAAAACTAACAAGAAACACTTAAAACAGGCAAATAATTGTAATGGCACCTAGAGATTATGAACCGTAAGTGGTTGACCAAACAGGTCGGAGAGTTAGTCCATGTCAATGTAAGCACAGTGTGCTCTGATTAAGCACAGTGGTTATTTTCACATTCACACGCATAGATTTTGGCTGTGGTATAATAGTATAGCACTTTTACCCCTTTGGCCTAACTTTCAGAGACACTCATGTTTGTCTGGACTTCGTTGCCTTCCCACAACACTTCAGCATCCAATAGTGTATTATTCAACCGTACTGACCTCATTTAAGATGACGCAGCTGGCATTTTTATCCTCTACTCCATAAATTCAATTTGTATTCACTTGGTTAAGGGTCAAATGTGTTTTTCAGACTGAACTGACTTCCTGGCCCCAGAGTACAGGACTGTTTCATAGATTAAAAAAAAAAAAAAAAAGATATACAAGTGGATCAAATGCAACAGGGTGCACGCTAAACTCTGGGTGTTTCACTTTCTGACTCAGACATTTCAGTAACATTCAAAGTCACACACCCACTAATAATTGTTCTCCTGATTATACACTAAGCTTTGTACAATTAACAGTGCCAAGTGTCCGATATTGGGTGACAATATGAGGATCATGCAAGTACAGTCCCTCAATAACTGAGCAATGTCTGTAGACGCAAGTAAGAACTCAAGAGTGTAATCCATGTGCAACACAGTATTTTAGTCCTACTGCAGAGCACAGTAGTGAAGTGACAGTCCCTCTGCTCATCATGTCAAACGTGTGGAGGAGGTCTGATCCAGCGGGACTAGGGTATTGGTGGAGGAGCAACTTTTCACAGCCTGAGGGAAAGACAACACAAAACACAGTTACACAGTTATAATCACCAGTAACACTGCACTCCCACCAGTGACCAGACCAGTACAGATGCTGCTTTAACACAGGGTAGGTGTTCTTATTTTTTTTTTTTGGGGGGGGTTACATACACAAAAGCCTTTAATTAAATATCCATCACTGTCACGTTGATGCTTTACAAAACCTTTGCTGAAGAATATAAGTTATAAATATTGCAGGTATTGCTTATGTGGCCAATTTTTTTTAACGTGTTTTTGTTTTTTGTGAAACTGCCAAGACTGCCTGGAAGAAGAGCTCTTGTATCTGTACAGGACCTTCATGGCTATATGAAGTCTAAAATAAATGAAATCAATAGGAAACCCTGCAGTGTTTAACCTCACTGATATAAAGACAAGTCATAAACACAGTTTTAGGAGTTAAGGTTAGCCAAGGCCACATAACTAAAGCAACAAACCATGGCCCGAGTGTCAGGATCTGAGGAGTTACCAACTAATAACACAGAAGGAGGAGTAAAACTGCACTGAGGAAATGTCTTAAAATCCTAAATGGTGATAAACGCAGTGGTATAAAAGACTGTTATGATAACACAATTACTATTTTAAAAGCTGCACCATGAGGCTTTCAGTTCATTTAGACCAAGAACACAATATTCTTGGTTTAAATAATAGAACATATAAAAGATCATTCTTGTTCTGCATCTTTGGGGCTAGTTAAAAAGTTATGGTCAGTGGTTGCAACAGTAATAATGCCGTTTTATCCAAGTTAAAAAAGGGTATCTGAACATACTTGCATATTTAGAAAACGGCACATTGTTTATCACCACAGTTGACAGACCCACTTCCTGCTTCAATTTCAGTCTACTGGACTTGTTGTACACAGATTTCCAGTGGAATGTTGCACAGTAAGCAATATTTTGGACTGTTTGCTTTTGTAATATTTGTTAGAAACATAAAAGTTGGCTTCATACTTTCTCTGCAAAACATCCCCATATAATGAATGTCCACTAAGACACATGATTCAGTCAAAATTTCAAGAAAACTGACCTTATATTAAAAATCTGGTTCCTCACACACACACACTGATGGAACTATGATAAAATATATATTTATTTCAATAGATCACTCAAACCTCTGCTTAAAGGCAGCGTGCAGACACTGATGTGATATTTCTCTGTTAAAAAGTAAGTGTGAACATGGATTTGAAGTAGTGGGAAACCAGAAGCCTGAGGCCTATCAACTGAATTATCTCTGCCCCACAGAGGAATCCTTCTATTCTCGGTCAGCGGCTCCACTTGGTTTACGGCACTGGAAGGTCACACTTCTTTTGCTATGGTTGCATGATGAAAATAGCTTGCAGATGGTTTTACAGTGTGTGATCCGTGCCCAAAGCTGTTTATATTTTAATCATTCCTTACTAGCATGTACATTTCAGGAACCTGTAGTCATATATAGTAAAAACCCTGCAAAAGTACATCAATGCACTGTATGTATGTGATAAAACTTCTTTAGAAGCGTATGGACTTCCCTTGCCTTGCCCCTGCTACAAATGTTCCAGCACTATTATTAAATTCCAGATTTTCTCAAGGAATGCCATCATCTGCTCAGCTTGTCTTTGATATCTTTGTTTTACATATGCACTCATTTAAAATCCTTTATTACACTTGAAGTGATTTTTTGTGGTCATTATAACCAATTCAGAGTTGATACCTGAAACATAAAAATGATTTTAAAGGAAGGAAAGCACTCACCCAAACCTTAACTTGTCTTGATCTTCTCCTTTGCAGACACAAGTTTTTCTTTCTGTTCCTTTACGTCACTCAATGCATCAGTCTCTTTACCCTCATCATCCTTGTGTTCTTCCTCATCCTCTCCAAAAATCACACTTTGTCGGACGCTGACGGATATTACCACTGCCTGCACGATGCCATAGATCAAAGCAAACTGAGCAAGGTACTCCTGGATCAACCAGAATAACCCTGCCATCCCAACTGTGGACACAAAAAACATGGCCATACCATGAAACCACAGCCTCAGTGCTCCCTGAACCCCCAAAATTTCAAGGATCAGCTTGGTGGGAGAAGACACAGTCCACAGGAATCCAACCACAAACAGATCAAACAGATGGCGGAGGAAGTTGAAACAGATCTCGTAATGCTCTGGTAGGATTTCAACTTGCCAGCTGTCTGCAAAAAATCGGAAAGGAGACGTTAAAGGCAAGGAAGACGGTGTAGGGGATGGAGGTGGTGTTCCATAGTCAGAATAGTCCCCATCCAAGTCAGGATCTCTTGCACCTGCATGTTTCCGTCGTTTTAATCCACTTGGCTCTGCTTTGCTGGGCCAGTAAATGTAGTAAGTTGGAAGAAACTTATTCCACCATTTAGGAACTTGCTTTTCTTTTGCATTGGTCTCCTGTTTCCCTGCACCAAGGTCTTCTATTTCCATTGGTTGAATTTTGTCCGGAGCCTCCCAGAACTCTTCCACTGGACTGTTTTGGTCACTTTGACGCTTCCACCCTCCCCAGATCCAGGAGGTCCACCCTCTGCCAGCCTTCCCACTGCTGCTCTGCTTCTTCTCAGTCACTGCTATGGGGGCAGGTTCTGACACAGGCCTGCTCCAGGAGCCCCAGGAGCGCACCCACCCCCAGGCTCTGCCTACCACAGCTGTCATGGTTTCTCCCTACGTGGAAATACGTGGACAATGAGCAGACTTTCAGTTTCCTGCTGCTCTTGCTTTATTTGCGGTGCAGTTCCGTAAATTTAGTGGAAAATATGCATATGTTGACGGTTGAGTTAAAAAGTTGTAGCACTAGTTTGGGATCAGGCCGTGGTAAAAGGGCGTTCTCGGTCCATAGACACACCTGTGTGCGTGTGAACAGTTTAATAAACGCAAGGAATGACTCCCCCTTACATTCCTCACAATGCTCTTCATAAAAATACTGCTTTAATTGGAGTTTGGAGTCTACATGTCTTCCTCGTCGTTTGGCCACATTTTCGAAGTGTCAATACAGTTCCACCTCAGGATGTCTTCTAAACACCAGCTCGCCACAAATATCCAGGGTTTTATCTAGAGTAGTGTTAAGAATCACACACAACTACTTCGCTAACTTTTTGGGGGTCCTCTGAGTCCCGATGCTTCACTCCTCGAAGCTGCAAATAAAAGCACACACTGTCTTAGAAACTCGAAGCGTGAAAATATTTCAATTGTGCGTCAACATCACTGCGAGTTAGCTAATGTTACACAGGTCTTATCTGTAATTTTAGCAAACCCGCAGATTCACGATTTACTGACGTCAACTAATCTTAAGTTTGACGTTTATCACAACAGCCACGCCATAATTTGGATTTTCTCCCATCTTTATACTACAATGGCTAACGCAACAATAACCTTTATGGCTAACTAGGTGCTTACCTTCGGCGCTGTTAGCTAGCTGGAGCTGGTCCGGTCGGAGCTGGCCCTCCTTTATAGATCACAGAAGTCGACACAAAAGTCAAGTTCTTAACTTCCACATGTATTGCTGGACATTCATTAACGTCTAATGCCTCACATTTAGACTGACATCAGACCGAAGATAAGCGAATGGAGATGCCCCTGCCTGCTCATCTGAAAGGATTGGCTAATTACAAGAACAAAAGACTACCGGTCCGGAAAAGATCTAACCTTCAAAATAAAACCACGGTAAACAATGACACTACGTGGAACACCACCCCTGTATATGCAAATACGTCAAATCTTCATCGACGCTTCCCCATAGGATTATAAAATTTTATCTTCAAGGTTATACAAGTGCCTTATCAGACATGTCCAATATACACACTTAGAGTGACTGCACCCCTGGACGGATACGTACACATACATGTAGCGGTTCCAAGGGCGTAGTCCCACATGAATTTAATGCCTATGGAAACATCACAGTTCACCCAACATCTACAACAAAGCTGGTCAACCTTTAACCATTAAAATGGCCTCCATGCACAATATTCTACCCTTATGCGGCATAATGACCGTTATTTAAGTGCAATATGATCACTTCACTTAAATTACTGGCCAAATCAAATTGTCAATTTCTACATTCCCTGAGAAAAACAACAGGCAGTTAGAGGGTCATATTCTTTCACACTTTGTAGATTGTCTGCTGCACTTGAAGTTGTTAGTTTTATGCATTTGTGACCAAATTCATTCTGAAACAATATACAATGCTGCAAAAGGCAAACCCAAACATCAGAAGACAGAATTTGCATTTAGAATGCATGTAGTTGACCACATTCAATCACTAGAAAAATAAGACACTACAAAAGCCTTAGTCTGAAGTTGGAGCCATTTATTTGCAATGAAAAAAACCAAAACTGCACATAATGCAACAAAGGCTTTCTGATCCGAGATGAAAGTCAACCGAATAACTTGATAGAATCTTCAATAAAGCTTCCAACAGACCCAACTCCAACCGCATCTCCTGTAGAAAAAAAAAATAAATCTTACATTTGTCATGTTTAAGAACAGTCCAGAGACACATTTACACTGATATTTCTACTAACCTGGCCCACATTTGTTCTGATATCCAGCTCAGACATGGTAAAACCTGAAAATATACAAATGGTGAGTTCATGGGCAAAAAAAAAAAAATTGCCTGTAAAATTCAGAGGCTCTAAGCATCCAAGTTGTCTCAGTGCGCTGCGAGTAAACTTCAGTTAAAAATCAGTAGAACCGAATAACTGCATCATCATTGATCAACTTGGACACAGGAGAAACATATTCGAGCACCATTTGGAGGTAATATGTTTTGATTTCAGAGTAGCTTTCATCCAATCAAGTGTGCATCAGAGGTCACATTAGACAGCCTTGTGAAAAGTAGAAAGGCAACCCAAATGGAGGTCATTTTCAAAATTAGTATTACTTACAGCTTTTACAGCTGAGGACTGAGGAGTCTGGCTCTAGTTTTCATGTTATGGAGCTGCTGCAAGACAAACACAGGCATCGTCAAAACCAAAGATTTCAAGGACCAATGTTTCAGGTTATTTTGTGGTGCAATAAACTAAAGCAGTGGTTTGTGAATAAACAATGAAATTGTTCACAGATGAAGTGTTACTATACCTGGAAAGAGCTGGGTCTCATTCCAGTGCATACACCTAATGAAAAGAGCAGATAGTCTTAGTAATGACTAAGAACAGTTTCGATGTAATAGCATTAATAAGCATGCTCAGTGCACTGTTTAAGAGCTTCATGGTATAATCAGAGACTCTAGTCTAGTGAATCATCATAGAAGCATGTTTATTTTCTGAGCCTCATCCCACATTCCTGACACTCACCCATCAACTCAAGGCCAGTCCTCTTGGGCATACAGCTTACACTGTACTATATGACGAATCATTCATTCATTGCTCCAGGGAGCCTGAAGTAGCTGCATCTCTTTCCAGAGAGCCTGTAAAGAAGGAGCATCATATTGAAAACTCAGGTCTATGCATGTTGTATTACTTGATCATTCTTATTTAAAAGCTGACAAAATAAAAATATCAAAAATCAACATTCTATTAATATTTATACCACTCAGCATAATGCCATAAAGAAAATTTTAAGTAGAATGTCCAAGACTATAAATACATTCATCTTGCATGCAGTGCAGCATAATACACTGTGAATGGGTGGGTATGCAGATTGTGTGCAGCAGGCTTCGGCCATGGCCTTAAAGTCTAGCCTCAAAGAAAGCTCAACGCCACTCACCTGCATCTAAATCATCCATCTCCAAACGTGCCCTCCCGGTTGAGGCGTTTGTTCATGTGGACAGCCATTACTCAGTCTGTGGGGAAACAGAACATTGGTTAGCTCCCGCCGCCATGCCATGTGCTGATCACTGCACACTAGCCAAGTACATGACGGACTAATTTCAACACGTCACTACATGTAATTAACAACAAATTAAAGTTAAATGGCTTCACTAAAACATATCTCCTTAAAAGGTGAAAGGAAAGTTTTAAAAGTAATCTAAAACGCAGACTTACGATCACACACTAACCACGACGAAGACCGACGTCAAACAGACAACTGAAGCGCGTGCCCACTGTTTATATAAGAGGTCCTTCTAGTACCACGTGCTTTAGGTGCCCTATACATTGCCCGTTTTTTTTTCTTTCAGCAATTTAAAATATGCATTTTCCAAACTAAATAAATTACAAAATTTAGTTAATACAATAAAAAAATGTTTCCGTGTCATCATAATGAAGCACAACTTTTCTATATTTTTAGATGCTTATCGAAAAAACTGTAACGTTACCACAACAGACACACAAAAAGACACATAATTTAAAAACCCTCTTCATGTACGTTTTTATAATAAAATAAAATCAAAATGGAACCTTTAACACTAATAATCCGCGAAAAGCTAAATCAGACTCTCGAACCTGACAGACAGAAATTCAACATGGATAACTGTGTCAGTTAATTATTTATGTAGATAAAGAATAAAAAGTCAGAAGCTCTATCTGACGTGACGTACCACATTTATATCACATGCAAATGAAACGCCGAACAAAGTATTTGCGTAATTAGACTAAATACCTCCTCTCTCGCTCCTTTTATGGATGCCAGGTTGTGCGAAAGAGCTGCATTTCAAGCCGTTCGTCTTTGAATAGGCTGTACAACTTGTATCTGGCAACAGAGCTAAACCCACTCTCACTGCTGTCGTCACCGAGGTCAGGCAGACGGAGCGAAGATGGCGACTGCCTACGAGAGATACAATTTGTAAGTACATGCAAGATACTTAGCCCTTCGGGATATTTCCCCCTTTTATCGTAGGTTTTTAAAACGGTAAACGACGCATAAGGCTCGTGACTGACGTATAGAAGGAGCTGGAGTTCAGAAGTGGCGTTAAGGTACATGACACAGCGGCTGAAGTTCACTGACAGGCTCGGCTGGTAGAGCAGGATCCAGTCAAGTTTCACTCCTCACTCATTCATTATGTACAGTTTATATTGGCATCATTATTTAGGGTTGTTAGGTTGTCGGGTTGCCAATGTCTTTCCTTACCAAACTCCCTGTGCATGTTTTTAGCCAGTATAACGGATGTAGAGTCAGTAAGTTAGCTAGTAGCAACAGAGCGGTTTTTTTTTTTTTTTTAAATTAATTTTGTCCGAAAGGTCCAGCTCTGTCTGTCCCAATTTGGTGTAGCAATCACACACATATTTGTATTTCTTGTATTTCCTTAAGTCTCTTTCTGTTTTGTCGAGCTCTACATTTATTCATATTACTTGATGCCATCGATGAATTCAGATTGCTGTTAAAGTTGTCAGCGCTTCCTGTCCATTCCTGCCACACCTCTGTCATAAGAACAGGTATACTACTTTGTACCACCCTGTACTGGGACAGTGAATGCCTCTGTGGTATGTCATATAAATAAAAAGAACATGGAGAGTTTCAATCTGCTGCACTAGACCTCTTACCACATGATCAAAAGGCGTAAATCAAGTTTCAGTACATAATATTTCATCACTTCATACCAGATGTATGTAGGTTTTATAGACCGATATGACTTAATTTACTGTTAATACTAGACACACATAACAAAGTACTGTACTAGATGTGCAGGAAATGGACATGAAAATGCAAGAACATTGGTAAGGTTGTAAGTGTCACTCAGTAATACTGGAGTATATTCGTGTAGCACAGGCATGTTAGATTATGAAAGTCTAACAATGAAGTGTTTGTGTGGTCATATCACTACAACGGCTGAGTGTTTTACTACATCACCATGAGCTCCAAACGTCACTGTGGCTGAACAGCAGGCCACATTTTTCAGCTGGAGGGATTTAAAACTGCTGATGGATTCCATGTCCATTTAACATGTTGAATGAGGTAGCCTAAGAGCAGTAGGGTAGTTGCTTAACAGCACTCTGCCAAAACTTGCATTAATTAATTAGTTTGACTGCAAGCAGGAAACATTTGTCTACGCTGACGTACAGCATGAATGACGACAAATCTTTTCACTAAGCTGATTGGTTAGTAGAGGGATTAATAGCTGTAGTATGTTACCTGTGTAATGTAGATTATCATAGTGATTTGGATGATTACAAATATACAAATAGAGATGGGTGATTAATGGGTTCTGATAAGACATTTTACAATCGATCTTTATTGGCAGAAGTTGGCTCTAATAATAAAAGATGGATACTCCAGGCTTCCCAACAGTAAGGACTTACTGGAGGAATAAAATCTCAAAACTAAAAATCTGCCCTAGAATTGCCTACATTTTATGAGTAGGTTGATATGAAGCTCCAAATTAATTGATTTATTCCTCTGATGTTCAGTTATCCAGATGGTTTTTATTAATTTTTAAATTTCAGTACCTTCTAATTTTATTCCTAATAGTCGAAGATTATTTTCAGACAGTGGCTGTCACCTTTTAATTTGCAAAACCAATGCTTTTTTTATTGGCCTTGCCTTGGTTGATTGCTACTTCAGTCAGCAAGCTTTAGGATGCTGAACACCTGGTGTATAGCACATCTAGTACTTTTTGTTGTGAAAAGTACTAAATTAAGGAAACCTGATATAAATATTTAATAAATACCGGAAATTGGACATGCTTGATTTCCCACTGATGTGCCTTGTGAGACATTGTCAGGTCACTCATTGACCTACTGTGTCGATAGAGTGGCTATATTCAGATGATTAATAAAGAGCTTGTATTTTTCTCCACACAAGAGGGCTGAAGCCTCTGGTCAGAATCCAACCTTAATCACTAGGATATCTTTGTGATACAGGCCCCAGGGTACAATCCTATGCACAGTGTGGCCTATTTCAGGACCCTCTTTTATCTTGAAATAAGGCTAATGAATACCATTATATTTTCATGGTACTTCATGTAGAATTGATTAAGATTAAAAAGTCTTTATAAAGTTTCCTTCTTTTTCAGCTAAGTAAATATCTTCTCCAAAACATCTAGTCATTTGTTAATGTCTGGTTTCGTTGTCACTCCCTTGTGACCAGAGGTGTTCATGTTTTCCTCATTGGTTGACAGGTGTACTACTCTTGGCTTTAATCCTTAGAGTGATGACAGAGTTTGTTGACTTTTTTTCATTGTACTTCTTTACTGTTTGGGCGTATTGTGAGTTTAAGAGCCCAGTTAGGTACTTGAATGGATGTGCCTTTGCTTGCAACATTGTGTCCTTAGCAACACCTAAGGCTGGTGCTGTGAGGTAAGATTGTTTCAGTATGGCCATGAAGTTGTGGGTTCCTTTTGTTGATCGTTTTCTGGGAATTATGTATTCACTTCTATCCAGACACTAACTTAGCATTATAACTGGTTAAACTTACTGTTATGAAAGTGATGACGTGTTTTTTGCGTCACTTTGTATACAGTTTTCTTTATGGGTTAAAATTGTTGAACTTCATATGCATTGCATCATCAAACCAAAGATGTGACACAGTTGCATATTTGGCGAAGCTGATGGCTGTAATTTATCTCCTAGACAAAAATATCTTTATCCTCTGTCTGGTTTCCTTCAAGGCACACAACTCCTGAGAAGTTCTTCATCGAGGCCTGTGATGAGGGGGCTGATGCTGTGCTGGCAATTGACAGGGTCTCTAATGAGATGACCCTCACAGGTAAAAGCTCCGAAAGTTAAATGCCTCTGCACCATTGAAAATACAAAGACGCTATTTTAAATCCAGCACAATTTTAGCGTGTTTTTTTCAACTGATTTATGGCCCACTCACAACATTTCCTTGGCATGTCATGTATTGTTCTGCAACATTACATAACTTTGATAATTATCTGTGTACCTCTTTAAAGAGGAATAACAATGTAATGAGTAACTGTGTCAGAATGTATTGACAAAAATGTTTAGATTTGTTCATAAAAATCATCCTTATGCAGACACCTTTGTAAACATTGTATGGTTTTCAGGAAAGAAGGATGTACCTCCCTCCGCAGTCACCAGGCCAATCTGTGGCATCATGGGAACCATTCGCTTAGTAGCAGGTAGATACCATGATGATGTACTATGCATTGATGCCTTTAAAGTCTATTTAGTATAACGACTATGACGTCATGTTCCCAGGGATGTACCTGATCGTCATCACCAGGAAGAGGAACGTGGGCAGCCTGCTGGGCCATGCTGTGTGGAAAGCTGTGGATTTTGATGTCATCTCTTATAAGAAGACAGTTCTACACCTCTCGGAGATTCAGGTGAGGAAAACTTTTTGTGTGAAGCTGTGAAACCACATTAGAAAATTTAACTGTTTCTAGACTTTATATAGAAGAGGAGAACTGTGTTTAAAAGATCAGCCTTCAGATTCAATTTGTACTACATGCCAATGATCCAGTATTGATTAATAAAGTCCTGAGGTCACTTGTATCTGTTTTTTCCAGTGGATGAGTGAATTTTTAGGTATAACTGTTACCTCACCTGCCTCTATACAACAAAAAACATGTATTGGTGCTTGTGTTAAATAGAATATGCATTAACTGCTTTGAGGTCGGTCGGCTATGTAAACATGAATACTCTTAATAATTCACCAGGTTAGAGTGTCCTTTGCAGAATTTATATCATTGTTTCTCTGTGAAGCTCCTTCCTATCCAAATAGAATCACTATCAGTGTTGAGTTGGACATCAAATCGAAGTGGGACCTTATGAAGTAAAATAGAATTGATTCAGTAAATGAGTGGTGACACTCAGGCCTAACAGCAATCTCATACTCTGTAATCTTTCTAGCTCTAACTTAAATGCATTTTTCAATGTCAACAATCAAAGACCTGCTTGACTTAATAAAGAACATCATTTCTCTTATTTTACTGGTCAGCTCAACAGTGATGCCACCTTTATTTTTGATAGAACACTAATTCTGTCAGTGCAGGGTGTAAGTCTCTGTCCTATTAAGACCTTTGAAAATTGTGACAACCTGCATTTGTTTCTGGCAGGTGTGTAGTGGCTCTGAGTGAGACCTCATGTTTCATTCTGGATTCAAACTGTGTGTATCTAATTTCCGTGAAGCAGACAGTACATTATTAATCTGCTGCAGTCTAGATTGTTGCTGCACTAATTCAAACGATGGCCGTACAAAGGAACAGTATGATTAATGTGGAAAAAAGGTGGAATATGATCTTCATTGTAGTGCATAATAGTGTGTGGCACTAAATTTGTCAACTTCCTTGCACCTAGTGTCTGAAGGTAGTGAATTGCAATGAAAAGGAAGGTAAGGAGTTAAATAAGTGAGAAGAATGCAAGTAAGCAGATGGAGTCAGTGGAGGGGTGGAGGTGTAATGTCAGCCTCACTCTCTGAGAAAACTGGCTTATCAGCCAGATCCTATTAGCTCAACACAGATGCACAAAGCTCAGAAAGCATGCAATAGTCACTGTGGCAGGTTAGGTGTTGTACTCCTCATAACACTGGATGGAACAAGGAGTATTCACCATATTATAATCTCAGTAAGGGTCCTGTGAGGTCTTAAAATGGCTTAAATGTCTTGAATTTACAATTCACATTTAATACCTTAAAAAGTCTGTAAAAGGTATTAAATTTGATATGGTAGGCCTTAAGTTATGTTATCATAAACTTGTTTGCTGTGTTGTGTTTAAATGTGTCTAGGAAATATCCAAACTGCAAAGAAAGTAACATTAGTCTACTCAGTTCCACCCATTCCAACCTGAGAATTTGTACTGAAAGTACAAAATGATTATCAGTAACTTTGCAGCCCCTGGTGAGAAATGACTCAGAATGATGGGAATCAAGGCGTCGAAGTAAATAAAGAAATTTTCCTAAATTCTAGGAGTCACAAATTTTTGCCAGTATGGTGGCAAAATAGACTATGAAATGGGGATTAAATTCTGTCTTAGTAGTTTCAAAAAGGTCTTAAATGTAACATAGAAACCTGTAGGAACCCTGTGAATAAAACCTAAATATTCCCTGATTGTAAACAGTAAGCGCTGAACATAACTGCCAAGAAAATGCTTAAATGTATTTAGAAGTAGATGTAGGCACTGTACTGTCAATGCCAGAAAGTATTGAAACTTTTTGTGATTGAAAGCTGTCTGTTTGCCAAAGGTTTGTTCATTCATGTTAGAAAATACTCGCATGCAGTTTTGTAACATCCTGTAAAGTGCGCTGTCACTACTTTTTTCCTGGAAACTGAAAAGGCTGTCTTGTGTCCTATTCCAGTCTCAGGAGAATAAGACCTTCCTGTCCATGATTAACAACGTGCTGACTACAGATGGCTTCTACTTCTGCACTGACTTCGACCTGACACATACCCTGCAGCGTCTGGCCAACACTAGCCCTGACTTCCAGGAGATGACCCTGCTGGAGAGGGTGAGGGAGCAAAATAACAGTAAATTACCTTTGAGAGGCTGAAGCTGTGTTTATGTACCCATCTGAGTTTTATGTGCTACTGTAACCCCTGCAGAAGAGACCTCTGTACGCAGATAATGCTCCGTTTGTTAATCCTGTTTAATTACCAAAGTGCTCCTAAATGTATGACTGTAGCAAATGCATTATTTTACAACTCCAGAGGCAAGTGATGTTAGCGTTTTCTTTTATAATCCCAACTTCATCATATGGATATGCAAGTCCAAATCTTTCAGTAATAATTTGTAACTGGAAATACCATTCATTCAGTCTCTATAAGAGTGAAATTAAACATTATATAAATATGTTATAAAGGAGTATTTATGTTTTTAGTAGTACAGTCAGTACATGTGCATTTATATTTTAATATGAGTATTTATATTTATGTAACATACATACAGTATGTGAAAGTTAAGTAATTATTTGCTTCTTATGTTCCTGGAAATAAGACAAGTCAGGATTTTTAGGTTTTCACCAACCAGGAAAATATTGGTCCACAAATGATAGTAACAATAAAATCAAATGCAAAGAGGACTTCGGGAATAATTCTTTAACGTTATTCCTACTAAATCATTAATAATATCACGCACAGGCAGGCAGAGAATCAGGAGGAGATGAAAGAAACATAATATTAAAAGAGGGAGCTTCAGTGTTTTTGTAGTACAGTGATTATATAGTAGACATTATACGTTGTGCATTAATTTATTTCTTCCCGCTTAAACTATGAATGATTTTTTTTTAAGTTTTTGATGTTCTGTTTTTTTTTTTTGTTTTGTTTCCAGGCTGATCAGAGGTTTGTGTGGAATGGGAACCTCCTGAGAGAATTAGCAGCACAACCGGAGGTAACACAAACAACCAAAGCCTTCATGCAAAATGTTCTGTGTATGTTTTTTTCCAAGTTGGATAAACTGTCCTCTTAAATCCCTTAGCTCCACAGGTTTGCTCTGCCTGTAGTCCATGGATGTATCCTTTCTCAGTGAAGCAGCACTTGCTCTTTTCTTGAAGTCTGTAAGCCTTCTGTGGTTAAGTTGAAATAGAAGAGAAGAAAGTCTTTCCCTTGACCTTCATGATCCAGTCATCGTCATGAAACCATGTCGTATAAACGGCAAGATCTTTGAGTGGATCCTCATATCCAGGAGGAGCTGCTTCCGAGCCGGAGTCAGATACTACGTAAGAGGTAAAAGCAGCATATTTATTATTTCACTGCATTTAGAGTTATATCTGTGCAGATGGCAGCCAAAGCATTTTAAAACTTTGAGAGTCCTCATTCAGAAAGTGGTACAGTTTGTTTACGCCTAAATCGACATAACACTGAGTTATGTAATTGGTCCCCAGCTGCAGAGGCTTCATAGTTCACTTGTAAAAGGTATTAATGTAGTAAGTGATTGTATTAAAGGAGTGATATTTAGCCTTTTTACCTCTGCCAAGGAGGTTATGTTTTTGCCGGCGTTTGTCTGTCTGTCTGTGTACAAAATAACTCAAAAAGTTATGGACGGATTTCGATGAAATTTTCAGGATAGCTTGTGAATGATACAAGGACCAATCGACTAGATTTTGGTGAAGATCAAACACTGCCTTGGTCCCTCCAGGTTCTTGACCATGTGCTCTGTCCTGTTCAGCCACTTGTGTTCGTTAATATAACCAACAACTGAACATTTTAGGTCATCGGCTCAAAGTTTGGACATATTTTCAGTATGGACTCCAACCACTGCCGCTGATAAACAGTTATGTCATACTTTGAGAAAAGTTCGTCGGAAGTCTTGACCTTATATGTGCAAATGTCGTGATGTAACTTGGTATAAAACGTAACGGAAGGAATTAAAACAGGTTGTAGAAATCCACTCGATTTTTGCTGGAAATGAATTTAAGGACATCTTTGCAGCACCTGGAGGGCTCAAACTCAAACTTTCTGAACTATTAGGGTCCAAATACACAAATAAATGAACCAAAGACTAATAAGAGTAGGTTTAACAAAATATGAACCCTTTAAAACTCCTGCGTGTTTCCTTTGTGATATACAGGCATCGACTCTGAAGGCCACGCTGCAAACTTTGTCGAGACTGAGCAAATAGTTTTGTATGAAGGAGCAAAGGCCTCTTTTGTACAGGCAAGTATGTCACATTGGTAAAGATCATTTCAGCAGTGACCCACTCAACTTTTTATTTATTTATTTATTTTTTAATACACCCTTCTTTGCATCATTTATTTTAGAATTAGAAGTTCAGAAACAAGAATTTTACAGATGTTTTCCTCACCTACAGACACGAGGCTCGATGCCCTTTTACTGGAGCCAGAGGCCTAACCTCAAATACAAACCCAAACCCATCATCAGCAAAACCACCAATCATGTAAGAGCAAGCGCTTTCGCGTTCATGTTTTTTTTTTTTTTTATATTAAGAGTTATGTAAATGCTGATGCTAACTACCTGAAATCTTGTGTATAGATGGATGGTTTCCAGAGACATTTTGACTCTCAGGTCCTTATATACGGAAAACAAACGATCCTGAACCTGGTAACACTCCTCTTTTCTCCTTACGTTTTTAAAAGGAACATACTAAACTCACTACAATAGCATCCAACTGTAATTGCCAACATGTGCCAACCTGCTTTTCCAGGTGAATCAGAAAGGCTCAGAGAAGCCTCTAGAACAAGTTTTTGCCAAGATGGCATCCAACATGAGTAATGGTTTGCTCAGGTAAGTGTCATTCAGTACCTTTTCCAGCTTCGATTTATGACTCATCAAACATTGTGTCGATGTATCTAGGTTGAATTTAGAGTTTTGAAACGAATATATGCTCAGAGACTGATGACGTCAAAAGCAGTTCACACATTTACTTTCCAAATACTTTTTTAAGAAGAGAAATATCATTGGAATCTGTCAATATTATGTTTAAGACTGGTTAGTACATGTCTGGCTGAACCTATGATGACTCAGGTTGTGTGTCTGTTCCCTGAAATGGTGACATTATCCCAGTAAAACCAGTACATCATGTTTTCCTGTTTTAATGTGTTAGATCTGTGGTTATTGCTTTAGAAGCAAATGCATGTGTACATATCATTTGCTTGTATTCCTAATCAGTAACCGTCTCCAAGGTAAAGCACAAAAGGCTTTATTTCACAAACAAGAGAAACAATTCAGTAATAGACATGTTTAAAACTGTACAAACATGAAGATACCACAAATATGCATGCAGACCATTGCTGCTTAGATGTGTACAGCCTATGAACTTATATCAGTATCCAGTGGAACCAGAGCTCTTGCATGTCAGTTAGTGTCATCAGGATGGGGAGTTAAAATCTTAAACATTCACAAATTAAGGTTTTTTTTTTGTTTTGTTTTTTTTTTTTTAGCCTTTTAGAACCGGACATGTTTTTTTTTTTTTTTTTTAATCCAAACTGACATGAACTTTGCAGGCCTCCTTTCTTTGTATTTGTAATTTGACTACTCATCACCACTTTGTCTGAACCCATTTAATGTGATGGAGAAATGAAGCTGATGCTTTACCTAGCTGACTGCAACATTTTTTTTAATTTCATCTCTTAGAAAGTTTTAATTTTCTTAATCATGTTGTATGATGAGCAAGGATTTAATTCCTAAAGATCAGTGTGAAAGGAAAAAAAAACTTAACTTAAATAGCCAAAACTGTCTGTAGTTTATTTAAGAGTTATTGCATGAGAAAACCAGGCAGTGGCCAGAACATGGGGGTCAGCCAAATCCACTCATATTTTGCATGTGGGATAGGTATAGGTAACTATTAACAGCCATATGATTAAAACTTCCTGGGTGTGTTTTGTTATGGAGTTCTGGGTTCCCCCCTGGGGGCCCTCAAAACCCCCTGGATTTTCTTTCAAAATTATGAAAATTACGATCACTGCCCTGAAAATTCTGTCAGAGCAAACGGTATTAGTTTTTGATTTCCATATCAATGCATGTCTTTAGTCTAACATACCAAAATTTGGGACTTTGGCATTGAAGTTAGAAGGGTATACTAGGGGGTTGAATGGACCATTAAAAGCAGAATTTTGGCTTATCTAAATTTGTGTCATTTTTAAGAAGCGTTTTCTCGCACTCACAGTGGCTTTGGCGAACAATTCCCCGTTCGCTAGATAGAGCAACATCTACTTATTAAAGAACAATTGTCAATGACATGGGCTATACATACTGTGAGTCGTGAGTGGAGGGTCTTTGGGGGGATATTTTGGTTCAGAAAGATATGATTAATCAGGAAATTACCCCTGATTATGAAATAAGTTGTGACTAAAAGTTTGTTTTACTCGACCAAGAATATGCAAAAATCATTATAGATTTTAAATCAATCAGCGGCGCTAATGGAGGCTGTGCATGGGGGATGTCAGGATGCCTGAAATAAGATATCCGAACCAAAATATCCCCCCAAAGACCCTCCTCTCACGACTTAGAGTATGTATAGCCCATGTCATTGACAATTGTTCTTTAATAAGTAGATGTTGCTCTATCCAGCGAAAGTGGAATTGTTCGCCAAAGCCACTGTGAGTGCAAGAAAACGCTTCTTAAAAATGACACAAATTTAGATAAGCCAAAATTCGGCTTTTAATGGTCCATTCAACCCCCTAGTATACCCTTCTAACTTCAATGCCAAAGTCCCAAATTTTGGTATGTCAGACTAAAGACATGCATTGATATGGAAATCAAAAACTAATACCCCCAAGGGGGAACCTAGAACTCCATAACAAAAAGCACCCAGGAAGTTTGAATCATATGGCTGTTAATAGTTACCTATGCCACATGCAAAATATGAGTGGATTTGGCTGACCCCCATATTCTGGGTTTTGGTGGTTTTTGCCTGGGTTTCTCATGCAATGACTCTTAAATGTAACCAAATAGCTGAACCAAGACTAACTGGGATGACCAGACATTCTAGACCAGTGGTCCAAACTAATGACCAACTGTCTGTCTCAGTGTAATATGAGGAAATGTATTAACAAAGACAAAACTATATGTGACTTAAACCCATTAAGACCCAAACAGCCACCAGCAACACAAACTATCTACAGATGTAAACCGTTTAGTACCTGTTGATCCATTAATCCTATCAATACATGTAAATAATTGGTGTAAAATACAGTTTCTCATCTTTTCATGGTTATCAGATATGACCCATTTGGATTTGGCTCCGTGTGGAACCTGGAAACACAATCATCTTCTACAACATTGTTTTACCAGTAACAACCCATGGAGTTGGATCAATAACATTGGATGGAAACACTTGGTTTATGTTCACTTAATGATAGATTTGACTGAAATTGACTTTCAGTAAATTTACCCTGAATTTTCATGAACATCTACATGATCTATGAATTAAACACAGGAAAATACATAATTCACACCAATAAATGCAAAATACAGTGGATAAGATTATAAAAGTGGTGATTAAATGAGTTATGGAAGGTAAAAATACAGGAAAAATTCATTTAGGAACTGTCACAAAAGTATCACCGAGTCTTTATGGATTATTAAATATTGTAAATTAGTGGCATGACTATTCTGTGCAGTACATGGGGTGAAAATGTCACCAGAGTATCTCCTCTGATCTGACTTTATTACTCTGTCATCTTTTACCAGTTACATAGCCTTCGACTTCCACAAAGAGTGCAGCCACATGAGATGGGACCGTTTGCAGATCTTAGTGGATGCTGTCGCAGAGACACAGGATGAATATGGGTAAGAAAAACAGCAGGTAGTTTATCACAGGCAACTCTAGTTACATACAACAAACTCAAACCTCTTCTGTATGTTGGCAGATACTTTATGGTGAACTCGGATGGGAAGATAGTGGCCCAGGAGAAAGGAGTTTTCCGTAGTAACTGCATGGATTGTCTGGACAGGACCAATGTCATTCAGAGCCTGTTGGCCCGACGCTCCCTGCAGTCACAGCTTCAGGTAAATGTACAAATGTACATGAGCAAGGCAGCGCTGACTGTTCAACAGGCACTTCTTCATGATGTACATGAGCTGTATTTCTATTATTTATCTTCTGTGGAACACATTTGCCAACATTGTGACCACAGCTTTTTTTGGAGCTGGTGCATTTATAGTGCTGATGAACACATGGACATTTTGTTGAGGGTTTAAAGAATGATATTAGGATGTTTCTGAGAAATCTTGTTGAAATCTTGTTTTCCCAACTTTGTTGTGAAACATGAAGTTTGGAATAAATATAGCTGTCTCTTTTACTGCACATGAACAAGACCATTTAATAAGATAAGAACAATTTTTTTAAAACCACCTTAATGCTTCCAGTCTTACTGTAGAACATACCAAAATAAGCCTGTCATAATTACTGCATGTTCTCCCCGTGTCTGCGTGGGTTTTCTCTGGGTACTCCGGTTTCCTCCCACAATCCAAAGACATGCACTGATAGGTTAATGGGCTAATCTAAATTGCCCATAGGTGTAAATGTGAGAGTGCTTGTTTGTCTCTATATGTCAGCCCTGTGATGAACTGGTGACTTGTCCAGAGTGTACCCCGCCTTCGCCCATAGCTAGCTGGGCTCCATGCAACCCCCGTGACCCTAGTGAGGATTAAGTGGGTATAGAAGATGAATGAATAATTACTGCAGATTTACCCTACCACAGTTATTTGAACAAACCATAATTATCATACGTAATGGTGGACAGTATTGTGTTTTTTGTGTGTGTGTGTGTGTGTGTGTGGTTATTTGTCAAATCTGCCCTGTGTAGTTTTTGTTTACAAAGCTTGAAAACTATATAAACTGCATGTAAAACTGTTGTTAGACTTACGCTATACTGTCATACATTGGACAGAAGGCAGTTAAATTCTTAATTACAATCAGATCCAAAGACTTGTGAATAAATGGACAATTAACGTTTTCATGTATTCATGCTGAGTTATGTGTGTGTCCGCAGAGGCTGGGTGTCCTGAATGTGGGCCAGCGGATTGACGAGCAGGCAGACTTTGAAAAAATCTACAAGAATGGTAGGAACAGTCCTCCGTCAGCACACTTGTAGCATGTCATGTGTGATCTAGCCTCTGATCGTAGTCTCACTCTTCTGTGTGCTCTCTAACCAGCATGGGCTGACAATGCCAATGCATGCGCTGTACAGTACGCAGGGACCGGGGCCTTGAAAACAGACTTTACAAGGTAACGTAACATCCTGCAACACACCAGCTCGCTAACGTGTGTTACACAGTCACGTTATCTGGCATTATTATTATGATGATGATGATGATGTGGTTGCTGTTTGATTAAAGTGTTTTTCGTTTCAATCAGGACGGGGAAGAGGACCCAGTGGGGCCTGCTGATGGATGGCTGGAACTCCATGATACGTTACTACAAAAACAACTTCTCTGATGGTTTCAGACAAGTATGATGTCTATTAGCTGATATGCTTTGAAAATGTTATCACTGAAGAAATGATCCGCTGTCCAAAAAGTAATCGGTTTAAGCCATGAACCCTGAATTTAGCCTGCTTAGAAAACTGGGCAGAGGCTAAAGTTACTGCTTGGTTTGGTTGACATGATTACGTTTAACTGATTTAATTTAATTAAAGCATTGCGTCTTTCTGACGGTAAAGCACTAATGAAAAGGAACAGCTCTTATGTGTCCTTCTGAAATAGACTCTGTTGGACTGAACCTGACTAATAAAAGGTGCCATATACCTTTCACATATATTATCTGAATATTTAAGTTATTTGTGAAATGTTTAAGGTGTTTCGTTTTGGGTTTTTTTGCTTCTGCATCTCCTGGTTAATGCCATACTACAGATTTATTGGTTGTGCTACTATGTACAGCATGGCCGTTAATAATGAATATTTATAAACAATGCAGTCTCAGTGTTGTTCTGTTGCTTCTAGGACTCCATTGATCTGTTCTTGGGTAACTTTGCTGTCGATGAGTCAGACGGACCGACCCCTCTTCGTGTGCAAAAAGACTGGAAGTTCCTCACGGTCAGTTGTTAGTATTTTCTTTATCAGGAGCATCACAGTATTTAACATGTGAGTGTAACCCTCAGTATTCTGTTCTTTCTGCAGCTGCCCATCATCATGCTGGTGGCGTTTTCCATGTGCATTGTTTGTCTTCTCATGGCTGGTAAGTTTTTGCCGACTGTTCAGTCTCCACTCTTTTAACCTGTGTCGCTTTAGGCCAGTACTGCTGATATCAGCTGGTACACAAGACCAAAGAGCCAGTGTTGGACAGATGCAGTAAAAAAAAAAAGATATAGGTTTGTCAGGCAAAAAAGTTCAGCTTCTCTCGAAAAACAGCTACACCATTCACTAAAATACTGCAAGCAAATGGACGTTCCAGGTGGATAACATTTTAACTTGAACTGCATAAATCTGTTTTTTGTTTTTTTTTTTTTTTCTGTATTAATTTAAAAAAAAAAAAAACACACACAAAAAATAACTCAAGCTTAAATAATTCTAGCTGCAATAATTTCCCTAAGTTCCAAAGTGTTATCACCCCAGGAGTTTCCCTAGATTTAAGAAGAAAAAAATACTATCTGTCTCCAATGCAGTGCTTTTCTATTTTGAAAGTGTTGTGCAGAAACCTTTACAGGCTGCACCTAAATCTTTTAATGGTATTGAAAACCCTGCAACATCTGTGCAAAGTTTCCACTCCTGAGAAGCCTCAACTTTTCTGACCTGATTCTCACACTAGACTTCCTGGATGCTGTTCAGTTTCCATCTGGTACCTCCACGTACTCTGCCCACACCTTACTTGTATCACAGTTTGTGTAACCAGTGGGTAGCTGTTGGTTTTCCATTTAACTGATCATCTGTTCACTTGTGTTTTATACTAGTATACTTTTTGATCTATCCCTAGGCTTCTAGATAATATATGAAATACTAGACAAATTTGGGATCAAATGCAACATGTTGAACAAGGAGAAAAAACCACCCAATCATGTAGGAGGTCTAAGACTGCCTCTAGTTTGCACACTGTTTCCAAATCAAAAGTACACATAAATACAGGGCTATGTCTCTGACTTATGTGTAAACTGTTCATTATTACATTTGCTACTATTAATTTGTCATATTTCTTAAGTTCAAATGATGTGAACAATCACAAGTGATTCGTTCTGACTTTTTGTGCAGTGCTGAATAATTCAAGGTCTATTACAGGATTTTCACGAGATTTGTTAACATGAAAATGGAAACACTGAGACCTAGGGCTGTAATTAATATTTAAAGGTCAGGTTAATCAAATGTAAAAACAGTGAAAAAGGCCCTGATAAACTGCTGAAGGATGAAGTAAAACAAAAGATGTTTCACTCAATCACTATTACCAGCGATCGAATATTTGACAAAGTGGCTTATTTGAGAAGCAGGTGAGATTATGTGGAAATGATTACTACTACAACTACAGAACCAGCGTCTTTGACAGAGAATACACATGATGTCACTCAGCTAATTATGACCCTTCTCTCCTGACTTGTTTCTGTTGTCTCCCAGGGGACACGTGGACAGAGACCCTGGCTTATGTGATGTTCTGGGGGGCTGCTAGCGCCATCACAGCAGCTATCATCATGTTTAACGGTCAAGACTTTGTGGACGCCCCCAAACTGGTTCATAAGGAAAAGATGGACTGAGAGTGGCGCGTGTATGTGTGCGTGTATGTATGTATGTGTGTGTATGGGTTTGTTTGTTTGTTTGTGTGTGTGCGTGTGAGGAGCAGATGCGCTGGGCAGACTCGTATATTTCATCATGTTTTTCCTCCTCTTCTTTCTGCCATTTCCTTTGCTCCTCTCCGGACTCAAGATTGATCTGCCTCTGTACTGCCCTCCAAAAATCTTGTCTTTGTTTACAACATGTTTAATTAACTGTCCTGCACACACTCCTCCTTGTTGTGTTTTACATCCGATTGCCCACATGACTCATACCACATCATGGATTTATTCTGCTGGGGTTTCAGTTGTCGTTTTTCTGTGACAGCACTTTAACTATTTCAGTGTTCTTCAGTTTCCAGTCCTCAACAAATATGTCTATAACCATTGCTGTCTTTTTCTCCCCCCTCCCCATTCATAACATGTTAAATCTAAGAAAAAGTCATATCAAGCATTGTTTCCCCTTATGTTTGATTACTTTTCTTATGTTTAAAGGTACTTATATATCCAGTGAAACAAGGTGGAAAGAAAACACTGATACATGTAGATGGAGAAAAGAGTATTTATTTCCAACAAATTACTGTTGGAAAATATCCTTGACTCTAAAAACCCTAAACAGTCCCCACTTTGACATGTGGAACTTATGTCTGCACGTTGGTTTTGTCTGATTGCTGAGCATTCTCTACAGTATGGACATGTTTGAGTTTTCATTCTGAATGTAACAAGCCTTAAAAAACATGATGATGACGCTAATGATGTTATTGTTATACCGGTATATTTGGGCTGATATGTATGTAACCTGGTGGAGTGGGAGTGAACAGTATGTCTTCCTATTAATCTATCTTGGGAGAATGAACACAGGGATTCTCTTTTGTCATCTTGTTTTTGCACCTTGGAGACCAATGAAGTGATGGAGTGTGCTGCTGCATATTAACGACTTATCTATTAGTATTTAATGCTGGTAGTAATGTGTCTTTGGTAGTTTCCCCTGGTCCCAGCCCTTTGAGTAGCTCCCTGCATTACTGATTAGTTCACACAAGTCTAATGTTGTGCTCATTGGCAGCATTTGGTCTGTGATTAGAGAACCAATACACCAATCCGCACCTTGTTAGTGGAATTGATCCAATGTCTTTCCACTCAAGATGTTGCTACATACATTCATGTGGGGGGGTATACATGATTATTATTATTATTTGAAGTCAACATACTAAGTTAACGCTTTTCTTAATTTAGATAATCTCACACTTTAAGACAATTACTCCTGGTAACTGGCACAATTTCAGTATGTAAAGTATGAGGAACACTTGCTACTTCTGTTCTGAGTTGCAAGTCTTTCAGAGCCATTTTAGTTGCTGTTCATAAATATTGACTTTTTGGGAAAGCAACAAGGCTGTGTTTGTCCAGCCTGTGGAAAAATCCTCCAATGAGCATAAAAATGAACCAACGTTAGAAATGTGAACATGTGAATGATGTAGCAGGTTATGAGTAAAACACTGCTGTGAAAATCTAAGCAGTTGCACTTTCATGACTAGTTGGCCAGTTCCACACACCAGATTGACTTGGCACAGATGACTATGGCAGTATGAGCAAACCAATGGTCATAAAGCACGGTCAGCCCGTCCAGTGTACCAGTGCATCAGCTCATTATATGAAACCACAGGCTCAGATGCTCACTGCAGTGTTTTGCGTCCACAGTGTGACCCCTGGGAGCCTCGATGGTCTGACACCAGGATACTGTGTTAGAAAAATGAAGTGATTTAAGGTAGTGATCAAAATTGTAACTGCTATCTAAATACTATACAAAGAGCTCGGACATATTTTTATGGCCATCTGAACTAAGACATGGGTTAACAAGTTTTTGTACCGCTTTGATTTGTCTGTGTTACGTCATCCAAGTGGGTTCTTGCACATGCCACAATATAATGTTTCTGATGTCACCACCATTTGATACCTTTGAATACAGGATCAGTTATACAAAGTTATAAAGTGTGTGGAAACACCGCAGGAACATTATGTGTTGACAGTATATTCACTGTATAGGATATAGTGTTAATAATGAAATTGGTATCTGTTCATAATGTGTGGAGGGCCCCATATCCAACTACAAACTAAATCAACAATGTTTGTTTGTTTTTTTTCTTTGAGTTTCCAGTTTCCTTGCTGAAGTTTATCATTCAGTGTAGAAGAAAATGAGTCCCCATCTGCCCTTGGATCACTGCCTTACACGGTTGGCCCTCACTACAGAGGGCATGAACATTAGTACCTTTCATATGATCTTAAAGATCTGGATGGGCTTCCTTTCATGTGTAGTTTTTGGGGAATCACCATGCCTTCTTGTTCTGTGTATGATTTCATTCCAGCTGTGTGGTGTTAGGTCTATTTTTTTTTTTCTGTTACAGATCATTCCCACAAACTTTTTCTCATGGATCACATACAACAAGTAGCACAAACCAGTGGTTGATGTTAATCTCTTGTTAGCAAAACCTGTACTTAGATCTTGCTAGCTGTTTGAAGGGGTGGTTGAATATTTGATGCACAACTTGATCTAAACTGTGTAACTTTGTCTGACAAGAGAAAAAAATTCTTAACACATGCGCTAGTAACTTATTTAACTTTGGCAAACAATATAATTTGTGTGCATGAGCTAAATAAATCATATTCCAGTAATGCTGGAGCTCTCTATGCTCTCGACTTTTTTTCAGCTTTCACATCTCATGACCATCACTAACCAATAAATTAGTTACTGTAGTTGTCATGGAAATCTTAGCAAGTGGACCTCAAATTAAGGTTTTTTTCCCTAGCTACTACTGAGTGGTTGTGTTCCTCTATAAATTGAGCTTGCAGAGTGCAGGTGTAGTTATTCTCCTAAACATGTACCTTTTAGAGGCAAAGGGAGATTTCTATTTTCAGATGTGGTGTGAGTTTTGAGTGGATGTGGCTAGACACCTGTGGCACACATTTAGTACTGCCTTATTAGCACTACAATGTATTTCTGTTTCTCAAACAATTTTGGCATTTATTTAAGTATTTCTTAAAATGATTCTGATGGCTTGTTTGAGATTACTCTAGCAGAAGAAATATCAAGTAGTTAATGACAGTCTTCACCAATAGTAATAAGAAGTGTGTTTATATCTACAGTAGCAAAAGGAGTATGTGAACACTTTGAAATTTCACAGTTTTCTGCTTGAATTCTAGGTAAGTAGTATGTGCTTAACCAAATACCACACAGATAATTATATTTTGTCTTCACTGAGCACAACTATTAAACACTTGCAATGCTGCTCGGAAAAGTGAGTGAACCCTTAGGCTAATGACTCCCAAAGAGATAGAGTCAGGAATCTGCCAACCTGAATTCTAATGAATGAAATGACATTTGAGCCATGTATAGGTCCACACTGAAAAACAAACAAATATCTTGAGTTTACTGTTCACAAACATCTGTTCATATGAATTATGCCTCAGGAAAAGCAGATTTCTGAAGACCAATCAAGAATTGTTGATTTGCATGTGAACTGTATGATAAACTGTATTAATGGAAGCTGTGGAGCTCTATGCTGTGTATGGTTTGGGCTCACATTTTCCTCAACACATTTCTGACTGAAGCTTTTTGCATGGCCATTTTGGAGGGAGCGAGTTATGGACTGCAGGTGTTTTTTTTTCTCCTCAGACATATACTGTACTGGGGGAAAGGGATAGATGTTGTATTGTTGACACATTTGCAAGCAGATTCAAATAAGCACTGGTTTGTATTTTGTTTGATTTGAGCTAAAAACAGTTGGTTAAAGAATTTATTTAACTATAAATGTTACTGATGCTGTAGGAAACCAGGTGGAGTACACAGGCTAATTTTGTGTGTCATTATTTAAACTCCTGAGACCAGGAAAATACAAGTTTTCACTTTTTTAAAATTAAAATTCATATGTATTGGAAAAATCGTGATGCAGTAGCTTTTTCAGATACATTTCAAAAAATATTTTTGGGAATGTCCTTTGTGACGGACAGTTATTTTTTTCTTGTATACAGATGAGAAACTCTTGTCCACAAACGTGGAGAGAAAACCCATAGCTGAGGCTTACGAGGTTGAAAAAAACCAAATACTTCACAACACCTTGGGTCTATACATCTTTGGCTTGAGTCTTATCTATGTCTATGTTCTCAACAGCCAATAAACATCAAGGATGAAAATACTACTTCCGGCGTAAGGACGCCCTTTAGAGTGTTGCGTGACGTAATGACGTAACACTCGTGTGCGTAATGCTTGCACAGTTAGCATGAGCATTTCGGGAGCAAGTTTATATTAACCTCAAACTATTTTTTTTGTTTCTTTTCACTAAATACGCCTGAAAGGTTACATCTTTGGCAACACCATGAGCACATTATGGATGGGGAACGTGAGTTTCATTTCTACTTTTAACACCGATAGATGATGTGTTTTGGCTACGACGTTAGCTTGCTGTACAGTGGTCTGATAGAGAACGATAACGTGAAAATCCATTTAGAGAGAGGACGTTAAGTTTAAGAAGTCAGAACATTGTGGTAATCTTGACGGTATAAAGCTGATGGTCGAGTTTTGTTCCTCGCTGTTACAGCGATGCAACACGTAGCAATGAGTCCGTTCGAATGTAGGCCAACTTTTTGAATTGGTTCACATTAGTCTCTTGCAGCTTAGGAGATGGCCAGAGTCTCAGTCATGCACTGAATGACCATTACCTGTTGGCGTCTGTGCACGTTTTATCGCAGTACGTGCCTAATGTATTAAAAAAAATCTACCATTATACTCATTAAAAGTTTAAGTCTGGACTCTGCAGAACATATCAGACCATCTGTACCAAGCTTTGGTGCCGGGCATGGACAGCGTGTTCATTCATGACTATGTGCGAACATTTGATTGGCATTTCACAGTTTTCACTTGTATCACATCATACCACGAGTCTTTGCATGTAATCAGATGTAGAGTAATTTAACAGATGTGTTTTTGCTTCTTCAGACTAGATGCCTGTCTAAAACCAAACTAAGTAAAGTAAAACCACTGTATTATTATAAAGGTTTAAACCTGGTATCAAATCACGTTTCTGCTTGTTGAGTAGCATGGGTATGAAAGACACTGAGAAAGTATATTCAAGATTTGACAAGTCTTGCTTCAAGATGGAGAAATAACTTATCATTATTGTTACCATAAAATGAAGACGTTAAAGAAAATGCAAAGAAGTCGCAAAGGGATTAAAACAATTATGAGCGCCAATAATATTTTAAAGTTTGTTATGGTTTGTCAATTGTAGAGGAATACTCTCTTTATTTAGTTTGTCGATCAAAAGCATCCGTTTCAACCTATAATGACTAAATTCTGAGTGCTTCTTTATTTTTCTTTTGATCTATAGCTGGAGACCTACATGGACGAAAAGTTCATCACCAGAGCTTTTTCAACCATGGGGGAGCAGGTGGTCAATGTGCGGATCATTCGCAACAAGATGACGGGGTAAGAACTGAAATCATGTGCATCCCTCTTTGGTACTGTTTTGCACTGTTTCTCTTCTAATGTTAAATAGTGTGCCATCACCCAGGGGTGCTCTGGGTTACTGCTTTGTGGAGATGACAGATGAGGCCACGGCTGAGAGATGCTTGCGTAAAATCAATGGAAAAGCCCTACCAGGAGCAAATCCAGTGAGTTGCATATGTTTTCCTTTTTCTTAACTGATACAGATTCCCAAGGAAGACATTTTTAATGAATGTTTGTCTCTGACAGCCAACAAGGTTCAAGTTGAACAGAGCTACCTTTGGAAAACAAGAAACTGGGTGAGTCCAAATAGAGGTACATTTTTGACAACAACAGCATCTCTACTTTGACATTTTTCATGCATAAGTAAAGTGAACATGAACTCTGAGTTGACATTTCATTTCCAAAATTCTGCTTATTACATCTTATCTGTCTCCCCTTTGGTTTTTAGTCAGATGTATTCTCTGTTTGTGGGAGATCTAACACCAGAAGTAGATGATGGGATGCTTTATGAATTCTTCTACAACCGCTACCCTTCCTGCCGTGGAGGAAAAGTGGTGCTTGACAGCATGGGCAACTCCAAGTGAGATTTAACACATTAATACACAATAAAGAAAAAGAACAGGTATAGATATAAACTGTAAAATTAGATCTTAGTGATAAATTGTGAGATGTGACATCATGGCTCAATAACAAAACTACTTCATTTACACATAGTTGCTTCTGTTGGTTAAATAATGTTTAGTGAGTATAGATGGCATATTAAAGTCACTGCCACTCTTGTTGTGTTCCATGACACCTGCAACAACCACACTTGTCTTTCTGGGATGTGATGCCTGTCAGTGAGCAGTCTCAGTGGCTGACTGCTTGTCTGAGCTGTAGACAGCCAGACTGATTAAAATAGAAGCTGTGGTGTTCATCAGATATAAAATGGTACCAAAGCCTGCCTGAAACTACTCCTGCACAGTCACTTTATTTTGCTGGAGAATACAACAGACAATAGAGAATAGAAAGTGCAGAATTTTCTTGATTTTATAAAAAGAAAAAAAATAGTGACAATGATGTAGCTACCTGTGCTACTTCAATATTTATTTTATTTATTTATTTATTTTATTCCTCTTCATCAACCACATGACCCAGGACAGAAACTACCTCTTTGCACGAGGTGCCAGGTTGTTGGACTTGCATGATTTAAAATAAAGTCCCAGGTGATGTGGTGTTAAGATAATTTTTCTGGTCCTGTATGATGATCGTGTCTCATTGCAGGGGCTGTGGCTTCGTTCAGTTCCCAGATGAGCGGCTGCAGAAGCGGGCATTAGATGAATGTCAGGGTGCTGTGGGACTGGGTGGGAAACCTTTGAGACTGAGCCTGGCTGCTAACAAGTAAGACCCTCTGACATTTTTTTTTTTTTTTACACTGCTATTGTTCTAATCCTGAAAGTGAATATAACGACGTGTCTTTTAACTTTCTCTAGTTTAAGGAACAGACAGCAGCAGCAACAGCAGTCAGACAATAGGTCTTGGAATTCCAGCACAGGATACAGGCCTGCTTATGACCAGTACAGCCAGTACCAGCAGCAGGCGTATCCTGGATATTACTCCTCTTGGGGCTATGACCAGACTGCATTTGGCTACGGGTATCCACAGTATGACTACTCACAGTATGTCGCTCCACAGGTACGATCTGTCTGTTTATAAACCAGTGTTTACTCAGTCGCTGTCAACAGAACCAGAGTCACTCTAACACATTTTCTGTTTTTTAGGAAGCTGCAGAGGCTGTGGAGGTTGAGGATGATGGACTTGAAGGTTAGTACAGGCAATGGGGGAAGTTGTTTACTATTGGAGATTGTATTAAAAACAATAGGCATTCATATTTAAATGTTGTCCATTTTTTATGGCTGTGGAACAGAGGCTGGGAATTGTATAGATCTGTAGATTTAGGGGAAAAAATTTAGGCCACTGGTTCAACTAACCACAGGAACGTGTGTGAGTCAATCTAAAGGAGTGATATTTTGCTTTTTTTAAGCGGAATTATGCATTTTCAAACATTTCCCCTGTGGTCTACATACACTGTAAATGCTCTGCATTCTTCATTAATTCAACTCCACAGGTCCATCTTCAACGCTATGTCTGAGTAATGACACCAGAAAGGTGGTTTTGAGCGCTGGCCCTTTAAATGCATATGAGCAAGTTCATGCCCCACCCCCTCCAGGTTGTTGACCTTTTTTCTGTCCCATTCAGCCACTTGTGTTCATTAATACAACCAACAACTGAACATTTTAGATAATCAGCTCAAAAATTGGACCTATTTTCAGTTTTTACTTCAGCAGTTCCTGCTGATAAACAATTATGTCGAACTCAGAGAAATGTTCATCTGAAGTCTTGACCTTATATGTGCAAATGTTGTGATGTAACTAGGTATAAAACATAACATTAAACAAGAATTGAAACAGGTTGTAGAAATCCACTGGATTTTTGCCTAAATGAATATAAAGATAGCTTTGCAGCACCTGGAGGGTTCAAA
>JAQQZY010000003.1:11524118-11534133 GCA_030068375.1 Ostorhinchus rueppellii | reverse complement strand
CCTAAAACTGTATCTGAGAAACTACAACCAACTAGGACTTTGGACTGAATTTTTCTTTATTTATGACTCAAATTTGGGAAAGTTGAACTACTTTTTACTTGTAGACCAGTGTTATTAAAGCATCTGCACCCAGGTTCATTGGAACGGTCTCACTGAATGGAACGGAACCGCTGTTCGTGTCATTAACACCTGTGCTTTGCTTATTTAACAAGCCAAAATGCATCTGCTGTGAAGACGGACTGTTTAGATTGGTTGTCAGTCGTACTGTGGGTGACTTTAATCTTCATATTTACAGTTATTGTTCTTGGTGTGGACAGCTCTTTATTGATCACACAGACAAGAGACCGTGCTTAAGTGTCATTTTACACTATTGAAAAAGTGAATGTGGAGTTTTGTTTGACATCTTACACATGTGGAGGGTGAGTTATACATCTGTGCAGCCACGGTGTGTTTAGTCTAGCTTGGCACAAACAATGGGACAGGAAAAGCTGCCAGCACAGCCACATTATGTGAAAAATATACCTTTTCACATCTTGCTATTTTTAGACTCAGTACCACGTATGAAGTGACAGTGTGAAAGATCTTATGTCATCGCAAAAACAATCATATACTGAACTGCTGCAGCGTGTTTTGTCCCCATACTGCTAAACTCACCGCTGGTTGCAACTGCCCGTTGATACTCGCTGTGCGGAAAGGCGAGTTTGTGGAAAGACGCTTGTCCCACTCGCTAGGCCGAGGCTCCGGTACCGACTCCATGAAACTCCTCTTCAGCTCACTGATGCTCGTGTGATGACGCATGATCTCAGTCTGGGTCTTGTCCAGGTCCTTTAAACACAACACACATGTCAGAATCAGAGTAAAGAAACACCTTAGTTAGATTATGGACAGAAAAGTCAAAATCTAAGGAAAGGCAGTGAATAGTTCCATTATGAAAGAAAGGTTTTCAGAACAACATCACATTCTTCCATATGCAAACTATTTCTTAGTTGATATGGAACATAATATTACCACCTGCATATGGAAAAATGTGATGTTTTTCCAAAAGCACATTCCCGCACTTGTTCCACAGTAGGAATAGGTTGAATCCCTGATTTTTAAAGCCTCCGGAAACCTAAACAATATCCCCCTGGCATGGAAATGGATTCCACTGGAATGTTTTTGTGAACTTTAAGATATAAGGTTTGAGATGCAGCATAATTAGTTCTGTGAAGTAATCCTAAATGTTAGTTAGCCGTTTTACCCAAATTAACCCTTTAAACCCTGAGTCTAAAATGGTCCACCTGGACTTTTTTTTTTCCCCTTATTTTGATACGTTTTTCCAGATCTTTCAAAATCTAGCTGCCATTTACAGTTTACTGCATGTTATAATTCTGCTAAAATGGCTTCTTTTCTGGCTCCTAATACAGGCATGAGTGAAATCACCGTAATGACCTAATAAAATCTATAAAGCACAACATCTCAGGTTTCAGCAACCACTGGAATTTTTCCAACTGTATAAACTGTGAAAGAGTTCCAGCCATCTTAGCTGCACATAGCACAGGGTGTGTTAGCAATGACACCTCAGGTTTTAAAGTGATACATTACATGCAGAGGTGGACAATCCCAGCTCCACAGAGTAAAAGTCTTGCCATGTATTAGTTGTACCTGTTCACTGAACACAGGTGATTCCACTGATGATCCCTTCATCTACCTGGATGAGGAGTTATGTTCATCCAAATGAGCTGGTTCAGGGAGTGGTTGGAATAAATATGTGGCAGGGATTGTCCACCTCTGATGACATATAGCCATAAATCTCCCATTTCTTTTTAAATTACTGTTTTGAAGTCGGGGGTTTTCATTTTTGCCTCACCGTCTTTGCTTTTTAGACAAAGAAATGATAACATTCAGTGGATGGGCAATAGGTGAGCTAATGCTAAAGCTAGCTACTGTTACTTTAATGTGACATTTGTGTAACCTATTCATTTGTCGGTCTAATAAAAGTCATTTACTACCTACGGTTATATTCAAGCTTTTCAATAAACAGAAGAAAAGCGACTGAACAGGTGAGCAAATCAAACCCACCTGTTAAAAAAAGCTCATTACGCCCGACAACAAAGCCCTAACATCTTATCAATAGGGCGATGAGGTAAAAATGAGCCACGAGGAAATTTAACTGTCAAAATAAAACAAAATGAGACCAGAATGACTCACAAAAACAAGTATTTTCAGAACAGCACTCTTTTTTGACTGACATCATAGACTTATTTGCATATTTTTATGGGTTTTCAGTAACACGTTTCGCCTTAGTTAGGGCGTAGCTAAACACATTTAAAGCTAATGATACGTTAATCATATTGTGTAATATGGCACAGTCTGGGAAACAACAATAACTGGTCTGTATTTTTATAGTTTAGTGAGACGCTGGACTTCTACATCAGCATTCCCATTTCATACCAAATTTCCAGAGGCTTTAAAAAACACAGAGGACACACACCGAGAGGGGCTGACATGAGGTGAAGATGTGCTCTAAAAGAAAAACTATGAGCCAAAAGGAGTAACAACAACTCTCTATGGGTCTGTCACTGCTCTTAGGTGATTTGACAGGAGTATTATCAATATTGACGTTGCAGTTTTGACAAATAACTCGGCAATATGAGTGTTTCCAAACCGATGTAACCTCATGTCATCCCTCTCCTCTGAGATCATATAAACACGACAAGAGACCGTCGTACAGCAACGGGATTTAACCAGGTGGACAGAAGTTCAAATTCACACACAGACGGTAAACACAGCACGGTGAGGGAGTGAAGTCCATGTGGTACGTGACATTATCGATCATGGATCAGGAAGGAAGAATGTGGCTCATCAGTAGGTATGAGATGAGCAGGAGGTGGTGAGACAATGAAACCGGAGCAGCAGTCTGTCGGTGACGTCACTCACTGACAGACGGGTGCATTTTTCTCTCTAATTTGCTCTCCAGACATTATGACAAAAATAGCCGTCTGGATACTGAAACAACTTTGTAGCTGCTCTTGAGGAACATAAAACTGTCATCCAACTGAGTCACCATCATGATTTAAGATATTTTGGTCAGAGATGCGATTGTCGTCATCAGGGTCAGGGTTTAATTTCATTCCAAAATACATTCTCTGATAGTTTTTTTTTTTTATTTTAGAAACGCCACCTGTCTTGTATTATTTATTATCTATACATTACATCCTATGGTTAATATACATACTCTCCTTATCTATACAATCATGTACATACTTCAAATCCATCTGTATATTTTATATTCATTACCATCTGTGTATTTCACATCTCATATCTCTTTCTTGGTAGCCCTTATTGTATATTTTTAGCCTTTATTCTATTTTATTGTAACGTTATTGTATGTTTCTACTGTTTCTGCTGGAACACCAGAATTTCCGTGGTTGGGATCAATAACATCTATCCATCTATGAGGATTGTAGTAGAAGGGGGTTTGCTTTATTGTATTCCTCACTTACATCTCAGCTCCTTCCAATAAAGATGTTAATGTAGGAGGAAAAGATCAGATCTGAGAGGAAAAAATGAGACGTTCCTTCCTCTGAGGCGTCGTCTAAAGATGTTTTCGATGACAAAAACACAGCTGATGAAGTCTCAGGTGGCTTCAACCTGCTCTGTAGAGATGGTTTATTGTTTGGAGTTTCCCAGACCAGCATTAGCGCTGCAGTCTGTGTGACAAAAGCGACAGTATGTCTGGATGTTTTGCACATATTGCTGTATGAATTAAAACTGCGTTTTGTATCAACACAGAGGAAAAATGCTGTTAAAAGGTGAACATCACCATTTAGCGTCTAACCAGACAGATGCTCGGTGTGTTCAAACCCAGTAGCCAATTAGCGATCTCTGTCAGTCAGCCAGCAAATGCATTCCTTTCCCTATTTTTTACTTAGACACATTTAGGAGCCGAGCCAATTATGTCAGCGCTTATGTCTCTGTTTGTTTCCGCTCCAGAAGCTGCAGAGTCGGTTTAAACTTTCACCATTATGAACAAAAATCTACTCCTAGTCATATAATGTTTAATGTAATGAAAAGAAAAACAGACAAAAACAACATCAAAGAAAAATGAAGCTACTTGCATGTGAGTCAGACAGGAAAATAGTGCATGCCAAGCCTTTAGGGTTAAGCTACAAACAAGCAAGAAATGAAGAAAAACATGTCAAAGTGAAGAGAAAATGAACGTCCATGCAGGCAGAGAAACATGACAGCAAACAGATATCTGAAGACTGAAGATACAAACCTCCAACATTAAATTGCTATGTCTGATATAAATAGTTTCACCCTCAAGTTTCTTAGCTCTTTTCTGTGGGAAATGAGGAAAAAAGGGGAACAGCGGATTGGAATTAATGCATTAATTCATTCCAACATCTTAATATCTGATTTGCAGTGGAATCCAATGAGTGTCACTGACCATGGCGATGGAATAAATCACAGTAAATTAAAGAGCTTGTGGGGGTTGCAGGAACACAGAACGTGGTTGCAATATCCAATGTGTCCAGTTCAGTGAGCAACAGGCAACAGATGCATCTGCAGTTACCCTCACTCACACAGACACACACTTGTACACACCAGCCATGTGCATGAAAAGCAGATACAGTGTCAGTGTGTGGATGGAAGTGCAGGAAAGGCACATGCCGAGCTAAGCCTGGTGCTGGTGCTGCAGTGCAGTGGAGTGAACAGGAGGAGGAGCAGAGTGTGTCTGCTTATCCACCGGATTCTGCAGTAAGCATGGAGGACTGACGAAGCACTGGAACCGATGAGCAACATCTACATTGCTCTGCTCAAAGATGCAAACACTTCCAACAGGGTTCCTACACGTTTGAAATGTCAAAATTCCATACTTTTTCCAGACTCTAATTTCCAGATGACTTGGATCTCTCGTTCACTGTGGTTCTCCCTCAGGTTTTTCTTTTCCCACTGGGTTTTTGGAGTTTTTCCTCGTCGAGAAGGAGGGTCTAAGGACGGGGGATGCCCAGGACATTAATCCATCTCCTTCATCTACTGTTTATTTGACTGTTTGTTTCATTCTGTAAAGCCCTGTGGGGCAACCTTATAGCGATATAGGACTATACAAATAAAACTGAACTGAAAAAAAAAAAAAAAAAAAAATCCCAAACAGCCAATCAGTCTTTATATTTGAGATTTATGAGCCAGTGATCATATGAGGCATGTTGAACAGCTCACTCATGAACAGCGTGGACATCACCTGTCTGTCAAAGCAGCAGTGAAATGTGACGACACCTGGGCGGAGCTTAAAATGGGTTGGAGGAGGATAAGAGCAGAACGCTGGGTATTCAATTTGTCAGTCTGCCCAAATGTTTTCTGGGACATGTAGTCTACTGTTTGTGCCCCCACACAAACATTTTATCTGCACAAGCAAACGCCTTCAAAACAGATCATTCTCATTCTTTTTTTTTTTTTTTTTTTTTTTTATATATTAATAATTTCTTGGCTCAGGGTCCAAATCTGGCCCACGGAAGGGTCCAATCTGGCCCCTGGGATGAATTTGTGAAATGCAAAAATTACACTGAAGGTATTAACAATTAAGGATGTTCAAATCATTTTGGGTCAGTTCAATCTAAAGTGGGTCAGACCAGTAAAATACGATCATAATAACCTGTAAATACTGAAAACTGCTCATTTTTCTCTTTGTTTACTGTAAAAAATGTTAGAATACACAAAAATGTTTACATTTACAGACTAGCCTTTCATTAAAAAAAAAAGTGAATAACCTGAAATCTCTTAAAAAAAAAAAAAAAGTATGTGGACTTTTAATAATATTCTGCCTGTTTAATGTCTTTGTAGATCCACTGTCATCTCTAAGGTGTGATTCACATGTATAAATGATAAACTAAGGTGTAATATTGTTCACATTGCACTTACTTTACTTGACGAGTTTTCAGGTTTTTCATATTTGTTCATGTTATGTTCGAGTACAATTCATAGACGTAAACATTTTCATTACGGAATTTAAATGTTTTCACTCAAAAGTTATCATCCTATAATTTATATTATTTCACTGGTCCCGCCCACTTTATACCATATTAGGCTGTATGTGGAACTGAACTGAAATGAGTCTGACACCCCTGTTTTAGGAAACAGAACAGTGATAACAGTCTTGAAAACATGAATATTTTTCCACACATTTTTATTCCCATTTTCCATACTTTTCCAGAGCTGGAAATTCCTAAAATCAAATTCCGTACATTTCCATACTTGCGTAGGAACCCTGTTCCAGTCAGTCCGCCCAGGCCTGTGGTGGACTGACTGTAAGCTGTGTGTTTGCATGGTCTTGTAGCGCCTGATCAATACAAACAGGTGATAAAAATAACCACTTTACAGACATTTAGCATATGGTTGTTTATATCACCAGCCAAGTAGCAACATCTAATAAAAAAATAAATAAATAAAACCAGAAAGTACAGTAGGTCAGGGTTTTCCCACCAAACACTGTTAAAGTTAGCATCCAAGCTAACGAAACATCCTCAGACCTAATGAGGAAAAGCTCCAGCAAGTTGTCTTTGTTACTGAAGTATTTTGGGTGTCCTTTGGTTTCGTTTTGTGTTGTTTTTCTGAACTGTTCTACCCTTTTCCATTTTTTGCATACCTTTACAGGTATTCGTTTAGTTTATAAATCACCATTATTATTATCAATAGTGAATACTGATGCATATGTGAGGCTGCATAGTGGAAATACTTATTTTGAAGTCACAGTTTAAGAGAATGAGCAAGATTTTTACCATTGTTTTGATATTCATCCATTGTTTTGTTAGCTTGATTTTAAGTTTGATATTCTGTAATCCAGGCTTAATCATTTACATAAGGAATGTGCGATGTGACATGGGTTAATAACTAAAATGTGGTCCTTGTGTTTGTTTTATCATTTCATTTGTATTATATTAATTTATTCATGTATGTATGTGCTACTTTGACTTAGATGCTTCTTTCAATAATTATCGAATTTAAAGTAAAGTCAAAGATTTTTCATTTTTTAAATTATTTTTATTTATTTATTTATTTTTATCAGCTACAAACTATCTTTATAAAATTGGGGCTCTAAAATTACACTGTCAGTTGACCTGCAGTCCACTACTATGTCAAATTATATATATTTTAATCATCATACAGGATGTAAAACTTAAGGAAAATGCTACAGTCCAAACAGTATCAAATCCTCCTGAAAGAAAATTATCAGTAAATTCACAAAATCTTCTGTTAGTACGACTGACTAAATTGTTGCTTTAAATCAATTGTTAAAACTAAGCCACAAATAAATGAAGATATAAATAATATTATACATTATATCTCACTGAAAATGTACTGTTTAGGAGACTGTCTTATTTTAACCCCTTGACGCCAATTGTCGCAAATTAGCATCAAACCCCCTCCTATCCAAAATGCAACCTAAGTACTTGAAAGCAAAAACACAAGTGAAAATTTATTTTCCATAATTGGAAATAAATTCAGGCATCAAGGGGTTAAGTGTGATGAGATATTTTGACTAGAAGTAAGAAAAATTCACTTGGTAAGATTTTGACTTTTGCTTTATACCAATAATATAATATGGAAAAGTACATTGCTGGGACAATAGCTGCTATAAAAAAGGTGTGTATATTATTTTGGAAATTAAAATACCAGCCTGTTTACATCTGGAGAAAGAGAAACCAAATGTTAAACAAAAACAGACTCATCAAGCAGCTGCACTGAATGAACACGTCCAAATAATAAGTTGCACAACAGAAACTTAATCGAACCGCAGCATCTTGTACTGAATGTACACAAAGCCAAAGATGATGAAACAATCCCATCAAAAGCATCCAGCAAGCCACTGTTTGGGGAATAAAAAGGACAGAAAAGGAAATTGCGGAACTGATGTACAAGTGATGCAGGGATGAGGATGGTGAGTCAGCAGAACACTGATGAAGACCATGCTAACCTTCCTCACTCGCACCATCTCCGTCTTTGTTTTGTCCTGAGGGGAGTGCTGCTCCCCAAACCAGAGGAAACACACAGTTATGTTGGGATTTAATCAGCCACATCACACCTTCACATCAGTTACACGGCCACGACTTCGACTTTAAACCATCACGTATACTCACAGTCAATAGAAACTCTGAGGCAGAAATGTAGGGATATTTGTAATTGTGGGAGGGTTGTAATTATTTATTGTGGATTTATTGATGACTTAGTGCTCGGGTAGTTGAGAAAATGATGAGTCGATATGTTGTCACGGTTCATTACACATGCAGGGTTCTCCCCAGACAATGGAACAACGGTGCTGTGCCAGGGTACTGCTAGCTCAGCGCCGCGATACTCATTTTCAAATTTTTTCTATTTTCCCCCAATAATTTTGCTAAAATCTACTAAAATCCATCAGATTTGCACGTACTTTATGCGCTCCACTTTCCACCGCCAAGTTGTTTTTCCTTTGAAATCTCACAGAGTTGCGTCTATCATGAAGGTTTAGCGTGAGACTTTCTTCTAGCGTGAGACCCCCCCCCTGCCACCGCCGCTGCCAGGATAGTATAAATCTCTGGGGAGGACCTTGACATGGGATGGACTCTTTGCAAAAGTGGAGCAAATACACAATGAGCAAAACTCAGTGAGGATCTGCACAATTTGAGGATTGGTTTTGAAGGCCTACATCAGGGGTGGGCAACTCCGGTCCTCGAGGGCTGGTATCCTGCATGTTTTAGACGTTTCCCTCTTCCAGCACACCTGACAGGCGTTATCATTCTTCTGCAGAGCTTGATGATAGGCTCATCATTGGAATCAGGTGTGTTGGAAGAGGGATATATCTAAAACATGCAGGACACTGGCCCTCGAGGACCAGAATTGCCCACCCCTGGCCTATATAAAGGCCCAAAACAGGCCACTATTGTTTGTCCAGTGAACGCTGTCATGCCTACGTCTATCACATGAACAATGTCTCCGGGCACTGGGTACGGTGGAGGCCGGTTAGAGCTACAGTGATATAGCCAGGCATATGGGCTGTCCCCAACCCACAGTTCCTCCCCTGCCTATTCTGCCTATATGAATCCGATTGAACACTTGTGGGACTATCTCAGTCGTTAGGTGGCCAATCAGATTTCCCAGCCGGAAAACAGGCAGCAGCAGACCTTGAGTTCTTGAGCAAGAGTGGACTAGGATTCCACTGGACACCATCTGATACCTGGTCTGAAGCATGTGCAGACAGATCGCCACCTGCATCGAAGCAAACGGAGGCCATACCCGCTACCGACTGTTGAGTTTGTGTTCGGGAGGTGCCATTTTCTTTTAAGTTTTATTTTGTTTTCAAATTATTCTTGAAACTTTAAATGTTTGATTCTGTTTGTCAATATCCTAAACAAATGTTCATATGAAAAAAATTCTAGTTTAGGGTTTCAAAATAAAAATTCTCGAAAAATATGGTCTCAAAGTTTTTATTGACTGTGAGTGCATATTCTCAAATAAAGGCCAGTACTTAAACAGTGCTCACGGCTCATAAGAGGTGGGAAGGATGGCACATTTTTTCACATCACTAACTCCATAAGTGTGATTCTCACCACACTGTTGACTCCTTTTACTGTTTTATATCATACTTTATTTGATTAGAAACAGGTGATCAGCTCTACACTGTGGTTTTTGTTAATTGATTTTTTCCTATTTCCATTTTGTTTCCCAGTGTTTCCAATCTTGTTTTTATTACAAAGAAAAGGGGCCAGAGGATTTTAAAAGTGAAAGATCTGTAGGTGGTAAAACAGCAGCTGGAAATTTTGCAAAGTAGAATTCTACACTGTCCGGCCAAAAAAAAAAAAAAAAAAGTATTTTTTTTTGGTTTGGATTTTTTATTTTTATTTTTTTTTTTTTAATTCCAGGAGACTTTCACTGGATTTAACTCAGACAATAGTTCCGATCCTTCCATGGGTAAATACTCAAGTGGTTAATAATGTTTGAGCTGGAACAGGTTATTGAACTCCAACTGCAGTGAGTGTCCTCTCATGTCTAATGTCAA
>JAQQZY010000003.1:11486550-11496550 GCA_030068375.1 Ostorhinchus rueppellii | reverse complement strand
AGTATGGAATAATTACACCGTTCATATCCTGAGCGCCGAGTGGAAGTGTACTTTACCGTAAAGCATGTAATAATTGCACATTTCATAACTTGAAATTTCTTTCGTTACTAGAGTCAATATTTTACCGTGAAGGATTTTCATTACCTGGAAATTTTGTAAGAAGGGCCGTTCGTAAGTAAAAGGTACCACTGTACTTTTTTTCTTGAAAAACCCGATGTATGCAATTAGATACATGCAATACACTGATAGTCCACCAGGGGGGAGGGATTTGTTTCACCAGAGGCCTTTCCAGTGACATTACAAGACTGTCATTAATGAGGAAGGAGGCAGAACTTTACCAATTTTGAAAAGGAATTACCAATTTGTTTGACATGTCTGTGTTATATTATGTTTCTATTTGTTCAAAATTTTAATATTGAGCATTGAGACCCAATGAATCAAATATGATACAAAACTGAAAATCATACATGGAAATTGATGTTTGAAACCTTCTGAACAACCCAAAGTTGTTGTTTTTTCAAAGTAGTGGAATTTTCTGTCTTAATGGTTCAAGCTTCACGGGGTCAATAGTTTACATTACAGGGCCCTGATTTCTGCCCCCATAAGAAAACCAAAAGATTCACCTCCCACTGACATAACATGTTAAATACATGACTGATTCCACCACATGGGCCCCAGGACCATGCATTAGGCACAGGAGAAAAGTCTGAATATATGAAGTGTAATTTCAGAATATTGACTAAACTCATTAAAGCACTCCTGAAATGTTTGTCATATGTCTAATATTTCGTGCAGATGTTGATGCAAAAAGAGTCTGCAATCTGAAGTATTATTGAGATAATTAACTGGGCAAATAATACTGAATAGGTATTAAATATTCTTGCCACAATAAAATGTGGCTTTTCACTGCCCATTTATAATCTTAAAACATTTACATATCTTTAGACTTTCATTTTTCGCTTTTGTGAGCATCAGACAGGAAGATTAGAATAATTTTTCATTGCAGCTCAACATATAAAATAAAAATTTAAAAGAAATGAATGTGAATGATTACTGTATTCCTAAATACAGCACAGTGTAACATACTGTATAGAAGAGTCTGATATTGTTTTTATTTTTAAATCAGTTATTTAAATGAATCAAAATGGCTTGACTTCAGGGTTTTTTTGGTCTTAATTCCATTTTTACATCTATGTTGTTAAATCCATAATCCATCCATTTTTCAGAACTGTATTTTTTGGGTCATATATACAGAAATGAACATTTATTTTGACATGGTCAGGCTGATTCTGAGTCAGTAGTCACGTTTCCACTAGGCTTGTGTGCAAAACTTTACTGATATTTACTAAATGTCGAAAAACAGAAATGTGAAATGTTTTTTTCCATTAAATCACAAATGCGATGATTTTTTAAAATTTATTGCGAGACGACACAAGAAGTCATTCCATAAACGTGGTGATGAATGTAAATATGGTGTTGATTTACAGATACATTCATTATCATCATCATCATCATCATCATTATTATTAATTATTATTATTATTATTATTATTATTATTATTATTATTATTATTATTATTATATGACCCCTCTATTCCATACTATTTTTTTTAAATAATTCTTTGTTTTCCTGGTGTGTCTTCACATACCACACCATGTTTCTTTTAAAATGCTTCTTCTTCTTCACTTGTTGTAACGTCCGTCTACATCAGGGGTTTTTAATCACATGATTATTTGCGGAAAAAAAATAAAAGGTCTTTCCATTGCAGTTTTGTATAATATACCAATTTCGTAATGCCCGAAAAACCACCTCGTCAGCGCAAAAACTTTTAATCGAAAAATGAGAGTTTTGGCAAAATTCTCATTTTTCCATTAGGTAAATTTTTATGCGCAACTTATTTTTGCGATATTTGAGGGTGAATGTAAAAGGGACTAGCGTGAGCAGCTGCTGTGTGTCTTACCTCCAGCTCACACTCATACAGAGTGTCGTCCAGCAGGGTCACTTTGATCTCCATGGTCTTGGGTCGGCGTGGAGCTCTGGGAGTTTTAGCCTCCTCCTCTGCCGTCTTCTCGTCCTTGTCTCCTGTGGTGCCTCCTTCAGGTCCGGACTCCTTCTCCTTCTCCTCCTCCCTCTCCTTCTCTTTATCCTCCTCCTTCTCCAGGTCAGCCTCCTGTCCTTTTTCCTGATCGTTGCCTTTGTTGTTTCCACCCTCCTCCTCCTCGGCCTCCTTCTTCTCTACCTGGACCACCTGGAAAAGAGACCTCCATTACCATGCAGGCTTATCATAACCATAACCATAGCCTTCCCTATGTTTCAGCCCCCAACTGACTGACAAAAAAATAAATACTGCAAGGAAGATACAATAATAAATCACTGCCTGCCATCACTTAGCTAGCTAGTTAAGGGATTAGCTAGCTAGTTAACATCCCTAACGTTACAAAATGAAACGCATATACCAGAGTGGAAAATTAGACATAAAAGGAAAGCTGTGAGTAGTCTTCCAAAAGTGACCTCTTTCTTTGGTCCTGCATCTTTAACAGCTGCACCGACTACAGCTTATAATGCATCATGGACGCAGAACGCGAAGCTGGTAAACACAATTATGTTCATATTTTACGTGGTAGGGCCCCTTATTAAATATTGCAACGGGCCCCCTGATGCCAAAGGCTGCCTCTGATGATAACCATTCTGAAACATTTACCTGTGGACCATATTTAGTCCAAACACAGTCAATGTTACCTCTACAGGCATCTATGTGCATTTATAATCATTCCAATCCTTTATTGGGCAAGTGACTATTTTTGGTCATTTCCACATACATTACAAATGACAGCAACAGTTCTAAAATACATGTTCCTTTCAGATTACACCTTTTCTATTTACTTTAATTTTTTTTAAATTATTTTTTTTTGCCACTTATGGGTAAGGAACCAAATATGGTAACTTCATTGACGTTAACTTTCTACATGACAATAAAACATTTAGAAATATTTCACTAAACTAATAATCTTGTTAGGTCCCCCAATAACACACTTGACTTCAGAGTATTTCTATAAGGGCCCTACAAAAGCACAGGTGTCAAACATGCGGCCCGGGGGCCAAATCTGGCCCACCAAAGGGTCCAAAAACCGGCCCACAGTATGAATTAAGGAAATTTTTTAAATTACATTGAAGATATGAACAGTCAAGGTTTGAATCCTATAGTTTAGGGGCCACATACAGACACATTTGGTTTAGTTTGTCTTTGTTTTAGTGCAAAAAAGTAAAATTACACTTAAAAATCTTTATATTTACAAACCGTCTTTTTACAAATCATGCGCCTAACCTGAACAAATATGAACAACCTGAAATATTTCAATAGAAGTCAGTATAATTTTACCAATATTCTGTGTTATTAAATGGTTTGTGTTTTTGTAGATTCATTGGGGTCTGTACGTTATAATGTACAGGAGGAAATGAGAAGCTGACACATAATTCTGTTAAAATTGCACTTTTTTTCCTTAAGAAATACATTTTTTTCCATGCGTCATTTTTTTTTGTAAAGGATAGTTTGTAGATGTAAAAATTTTCATAATGCAATTTTATATTGTTCATTCAAAACAAAGAAAACTTTGGAGTTGAGGTTATTTATAGGTTATTTTACTGCTCTGGCCCAGTTCAGATCAAATTGGACCATATGTGGCCCCTGAACTAACATGAGTTCAACACCCCTGCCATAAAGCATTAATCTGGCCTTAAATATAGATGTGTGTACGATCAGTTATCCCACTTAAAGTATGCTGGTCTCTACTGCAATGTCATCAGTTCACCAGGATGGATACAGGAATATATTTATATTTTTTGTCATTAATTCATCTGTATAAAACAGATCAATCTTATAGAAATATTCGGTTTTTGGCTTGTTGGCACTATCCTCACTGCCTGTACAGACTCCAATCATTTTTAATTGAAGGTGCAGATAATACCCAGACTGCACACAAAATCATCAATATGCATCCCAGACCAGACATGTGATTGTATCTCCGATGTTATTTTTAGACCTAATATCCCACACGGTCTACAAATGTGGCTAAAGCAGCACAGTTCTGTAGCCTGTGAAGGACGTAGCCACACAGGTTTAGGTTTGACTACATAGTCTTTTTTTTTATTACTATTATTTTTTTTTAATTTTATTTCAAACATGTAGACAAAGAAACAAGACCCACCTACTAGATATCAATAGTGATACTTAAAAGGTTGAAAGATAAATTATATAATGTACAATGTAGCAATGTAAGTTTTAATGATACAACTAGAAAATAAAGTGACACATGCTCGACAAGGAGTAGGAAGAAGTATAAACTTATATACTCCTACCCCCAATCGCTATTCCTCATGGTTTCTATGTAAATAATAGCAATTATTGCTTCAAAAATTAAACATATGGTGTCCAGCTGAGTGGCTATTTTTGCAACTGCATAAAAAACAGATTCGTAAAAAAAAATTAATTGCATTGTTTTTAAAGGAGGAGTAAAAACATTCAGGAAAAAAGTCTTCATTAAGGTTCTCATAATTCATACATGAAAGGGTTAAAATTGAGATCCATGCCTACCGTATAGTTCCTGTACAGGAAGTGTTGATCTTAATCTGTCCATATATTTTTAAAAAAGGACATGGAAAAAATTATTAGACCACCCCTTGTTTTCTTCAGTTTCTTGTTCATTTTAATGCCTGGTACAACTGAAGGTCCATTTGTTTGGACAAATATAATGATAACAAAAATAGCTCATAAGAGTTTAATTTCATACTGTAAATTATCAAGACCTCCACAATTCAGGTGCCTAGTGTGGTTTTTCTTGTTTAGTTTGTTTTTTGTTTTTATTTGTTTTCAGGGCTGTTTTTGGAAGCGATGTCTGTTGTTGAGATTAACACAGTCTATATCACTCCTGCATCCTAAATAGCACTGCTCTTCTGTTTGTCGGTAACACCCCCCCCCCCGTTTTGGTTTTTTATTTGCTATCTTCTACGTGTCCCCCATAACTCATGGCGGTGCAGCACTGCTCTCCCTGGTTCTTATTCATATCACGAGTTTTGCCAATATGGTGCAGCCCTATAAAGGAACATATAAAATACATGAGGATCAGGAACAGCAGTTTAACCCAGAACAGTAATGGAAGTGTTGAAGGAACAAGACATCAGCTGTACTGTTCTTTATTTATTGTTTTTGCTCTTCTGTCCTCTATGGTATGTTATAAGTTTAAGCTCTTTCTCAGTACCGTAGTTGCTGACCTGTTCTTTTTATGGATATTATATATTAGTCGTGCAAAATTGGGGTAGGACAATATCAGCTCGGTTTCTTCCTACTCCATTTCCGACATAATGTGTTGTTGAGGAGCCACAAAGAGGTGCAGTCGTGGAAAAAATGATTAGACCACCCCTGGTTTTCTTCAGTTTCTTGTTCATTTTAATGCCTGGTACAACTAAAGGTCCATTTGTTTGTACAAATATAATAATAACAACAAAAATAGCTCATAATAGTTTAATTTCAGAGCTGATATCTGTCCATTTAACATGTTTTCTTGATAAAAACCAAAATCCCTCCAGTTCTTACATCAATATCTACAGCAAAAACAGTGCTTTTAGACATTCCATGTTTTCTTTTCGGTCTGTTTTAGTCACATGATACACACAGGAGTTAGGACTGGATTACATAAGCATTGTTTATGACTTTTGATGGTCTAATAATTTTTTCCGTGACTATAGTTGTACATTGTGACCTTTATTTGTTCGCTTATTATTATGTTTGAATTTGTGGTTTCTCTTTACCTTTATGTTTTGTTCCTACTTATGTTCAAAATAATATTTATTATCATATTACATCAAAGCCTGTTTGATTCTACAAATTCCCACACCTCCAACTTTCACCCCACATGCTAAATTTAAAAAGGATGTGAAAATGTTTGTAAGTCATAGTAGCGGTTATAAACATCTTTGCCGTGTTTTGACACACTCCATTGTTCTTGATGACTTTGGATGGTCTACTCATTTTTTCTGTGGCTGTATACTGTAGATAGTTCTGTTCGCATCGTTTCCCAGCCTGACCTGACCCTCGGCACTGCTGACCGAGTGCTGATCCAGGGCGACCTCTCCTTCCGTCCTCAGTTCTGGCTCAGGGTCGGCGATGGGGGCTTTAGCTTCTTCTTCCTCCTCCTCCTTCCCCTCCTTCCCTCCCGCGTCACTCTCACACTGCGAGCGTCTCTTCAGGAAGGAGGAAAAGAGGCGAGACAGGCCGCGGCCGGCAGAGTTGCGGTTGCGAGGCCTTAGCTGCTCCTCCTCCGGTGACGGCGGCCTGGCATCCTGGCCCGCCTCTTCCTGCTGCTTTGGCTTTTTCTGGTGACTCTCGGCCTCGTCTGTTGTCATGGCAACAGCTGGGGAAAAACGAGCAAAACGTGCAGTCAAAAATCAACCCTCAACATCAACATCATTATATATATCCATGAAAGACAGTGGATATTGACGCCAGATAGACAAAGTGAAAAACGTCTGTATTATTTTATTTAATTCATTTAGAAATTAAATAAAAGACCACAAAGCAACAGCACAGATTAGAACTGTGATCCTGATTAGAAGGGACACTAACACATTTTATTTCCTAATGTCAACTTTAACACATGGGCAGACTGAGCTAGGGCCGCGTGATAGGGCTAAAATAAATCTGGACTCTTTTCAGAGAAATGAACAATTCACAGTTTGAATCTTTATTCTCCTCTAAACATAAAAAAAACCCAGTTTCTTTGCTTAACCCTTGTGTGTGTTCATATTTTTGTTATTCAGCCAGTGTTTGTGGGTGTGGTGAACCCACTGCATTTGTGGGTTTTTAAGTCAACATAAACAATTTTATGTTAAAATACTCAAATGTTTACTTCATCCTAATTACAAGCAATAAATGTATGCATATATGTTTAATATTTGCCTATGTTGGTCACATTTATGAATTAAAGTGATCATTTTTTAAAATAAAATATAATTAAGATATGAAGAAAAAAATCATTAAAAAACAATGACTGCTAAAAAAAAATGAAATAAAGAGCATATGACATCCTGTGGGTTTTTTTTTTTCTTTTTTTCTCCTGTTGATAATTTCTTTTGACGCATATGCTGTGTGTGTGTGTGTGTGTGTGTGTGTGTGTGTGTGTGTGTGTGTGTGTGTGTGTGTGTGTGTGTATTTTTTAACTCATCTTCTATTTCCCCTTTCAAGAACTTATAGTTATACATTGCATTGTGCCCTATCTGAAACGTATTTATAGTTGAAAAACCCCAATAAAAAAAACAATTACTTAGCATTTTTATTTGAATAAAAACTGAATACAGGTGCCACAGACCCAAACACCATACAATGCTTAAACTAAACACTGTGCATGTGCAATATCAAAGGCAAAAACACGTGAGAGCCTGTATACATTATTAGACATTATACACCATTTGTTCAGCAAGAAAGGAAGCATGATTTCAAAAGCAAAACTCAATTAATCGAATCAAACTGTAATGAAATGAAAATGTACGTACAGTGTATGAGACATCATCTTTTATAATTTACCCAGGTTGAAATATATTGATAAATTCTGATTAATTATGAGAGAAAATACCCGTTACCTTTCTGTTATCATGGCCACTCTTCTGTATCTGTTCATTAAAAAGCTCAGTAAACCATTTATCCATCTAATAACACACGATTATCAGTTTCTCCAGTATACGTCTCACTATTCTGAGTCACTAAAAAATGACAAATACAGTAACTACAGCAACAATACAGACAAAAACCCTGTTCACAGACACAACAGCTGTCTCTAACCCTAATAATATCACAGTACAGTGCATATGGAACTATTTCCCCTGACTTAAAAGGCACACAAAAATAGATTTTCATCTTTATAAAAGGCTCCTAATAATAGCGCAGCAGCAGCAGCGGCGGCAGAATTTCTACAACCCCACCCGTCACACAGATGATTCATTTCCGTGGAGTAACCCCTGGTAGTTGCTCAAAGCTGCGAGGTTAAGAAAAGATGATGCGACACATAACTAATGTTAACCCTCTTATGCAACAATGTAATGCACAAAGAAAAGCCACGACCATGAATCTAAAAACTCCTCTCGTCATCCTGAGCTGTAGGTCAGTAAACACAGCAGGTTTGTTTGGACTGTTTTACAGTATCTCTGTCTATATATAGTTCCACAGGGGGTTAGATAGTACCGTCTCACTGTCAGTTGGTGCTAATGGTGCTAAACCCTGGGGATGGCTGATTCTCACATGTCCGCCTGTCAGATCACTGGCTGTGCTCGCCGTCTCTCCTCAGTCTAGTAACAGGACTTGGCTTCTGGCTATTGTGGCCATATGAGCGCTGTCTGCTCACATTTACATTCCGCCTGCACACTGCCATTTCTTTACAGCCGCAAAAGTGGGCGGCTGCACGAGCCCCATCAGCTGGCAGCTGAAACAACACAACAGTCAGACGTGTTGTTGCTGCGGTAACAACAACAACTATGTCACAGGATGAAAATAGGTACAATAAAAAGCTCCTTATAAGACTTCCAGCAAAGACAAATGATCGTTTTATGAACAAAGCTGCTCAACGTTCTCTTTTTTAAATGTATAAAAACGCTTGAGTTTTTTTACTTATTGATTCAATGATTCTTCTTCATGGGTTATAAGACATTTCCACACGTCAAATCTGTTACTTTTTAGTCCCAGACATAATATTTTGTCCTCGCAAACTCCAAAAACTCATCAAAAAATTCTGCAACATATGATTTTCTTTTCCCAAAGCACACCTCATCGACATAAACAGTTATTCACACCTTACTACTACAGCCTGGGATCATTTTTTGAGGATTTTGGAACATGTTGAACAGTTTTAGTCTAGTGCCACAGGGTAGGGGATAATGCCTTTGTAAAACTAATCTAAACCAACCCATTCAACAGATGGCCCTGATGTTTCATTTATAGTTTTGTCAGGTTTTTTTTTTTTTTTAGCTGACATGGAAACACACTACATTCAGAGACACATCGTTCCCATCAAATTTCATTTCAGTTTCCATGATGATAATGTTGTGTCGTCACGTGCAACGGCTACAAAAAGGACAAAAGGCCCTTGTTTTATATTTAAGGGAATTTTAATTTTGCTGATCTGCATCCAAACATAGTGACAATAATGCACCTGAACACTGGATACCACCCACTGAAAAGCAAAAGAGGACACACATTTGGAGATACTGTAGAAACATAGCTCGATGCAAAGGACTTGCTCCCTCTGTAGAAATATATAGATCATTCTAAAGCAGGGGTGTCCAACTTATTTTAGTTCAGGGGCCACATTCTCCCAATAGGATCTGAAATGGGCTGGACCAGTGAAATAATAACACAATAACCTATAAATTATGTCAACTATATACTTTTCTCTATGTGTTAGAGTGAAAAGAGTTAAATTACATGATGCAAACATATATATATATACATAAAAAAGGAAATTTATTAAAGAAAAATAAGCACAATTTTAACAATATTATGCTTTAGCTTCTCATTTACATGTGTGCATTACAACTTACAGATCACAGTGGATCAACAAAGACAAAAAACATTTAATAACAGGCAGAATATTGGTAAAATTACACTTACTAGTCTTAAGACATTTCATATCTGTTCAGGTTTTTCACATTTTTGTGAAAGGATAGCTTCTAAATATAAACATTTTCATTTAATGTTACTTTTTTTTTTTTTACACTAAAACAAAGAAGAATTGGAGTTGACATTATTTATATTATTTATTGTGATATTATTGACCCTAGTGAGGATAAAGCTGGTTCGGATGGATGGATGGATGGATGGATGGATGGATGGATGGGAAAGTGGAGTGGATGGATGGATGGATGGATGGATGGATGGATGGATGGATGGATGGATGGTTAAGTGGAGTGGATGGATAATAGGAAGGTGAGATGGATGGATGGATGGATGGATGGATG
>JAQQZY010000003.1:11405753-11421590 GCA_030068375.1 Ostorhinchus rueppellii | reverse complement strand
AAAAGTACGACTGTTGGATGGGAGTCACAATAAGCTTGGTGGAGGTCTGCGCTCTCCGAGTGCTTTTCTAGTTATTAATTATCATCATTATTATTATTATTATTATTATTTGTTCTGTCTGAGTCACACAGACACTTGCATCAGGAGATTTCCACTGTAAAACTATTCTTCTACGGGCGAGCAAAGATGGGTTTTTTTTCTATTTTTTTTTTCGCACTTCCACACCTTATAGCATAGTATTTTTGGACATTTCTTGTATATGTATAAAAGCCCTGTTTGTTAACATTAAGCAACACTGAATGATTGTCATGTACCAAGTGAATACTTGAATAAAAACTTGAATTAAAAAAAAAAAAAAAAAAATCAGCTCATTTTCCTGTCCATCAAGTGAGTGAACAATTCATCAAGTAAGTGACAACAAGTAATAGTTGTCATTTTGTGTCAAACTAAGTGTGAAATTGATTTTTGTTTTCTTTCACATCCAACACCTAATCTGGACACCTCTGGAAATGACTCCCCTCTAATCTTTTTTTCACACGTGGTTTTAGAAGGAGAAAGAGAAGGAGAAGGCTGTCAGACTATATTAACATGCAGAAAAAAACAAAACAAAACCAAAAAAAACATTATTTTTCTAAATATTAGAGTCAGATATAAATATACAGTATATTCCATTTGGATAGCCCACATTCTGAATATGGTAAATTATAATAGAAGCCCTTTATTGTCTCTGTACATAAAAATTATATCCAACAAGATTCACATGGCTGCATCTGTTCAGTGCAATAACTGATAAACACATAAAAAACTCCAACCCTACACTAGTAAAACTGAGAAATCAATGCATAATTATACACATAAAGACTCATTCTTGCACATAAAAAACTAGATTAATAAAATGCTTTGAATTCTCATAAAACAGTAAAAACAAAATGTAAAATATGCAAAATATGCTGAGAATATTCCAGTTTTCAGGTATGAGAGTTCAGTCAGATACATCCATGACAAATGGATCTAATAAATCTGACTTAAACATGTATAGTCTATAGTAGCTTTTCCATTGATCCTCAAATATCACAAATAACTTTCATATAAAAATGTACCTAAAGGAAAAAAAGATAATTTTGCTTAAACAATCATTCTTCGATTAAAAGCTTTTGCGCTGGCAAGAGGTGATTTTTCGGATGTTGCAAAAATGGTATATTACGTAGAACTGCAATAGAAAGACCTTTTTTCACAAATAGTCATGTGAATAAAAAAAAAAAAAAAAAACAGATGTGAAGAAGTGAAGAAGAGTTTTAAAAGAAACATGGTGCGGTATGTGAGGACACACCAGGAAACGGAATCATTTTATAATTTAGTTTGGAATAGAGAGAGTATATATAATCACTAGAAAAGCACTCAGAGCGCAGACCTCCGCCAAGGTAATGTTTGTACTTTCCTCCACTAGATGACATTGAATGACCTCATATGCAAATCTGTGCCACCATGCCCTATCTTGCAATGATAAAGTATCCTTTAAAAAAATTCCTGGATACAGACGGTGATCCAAAATGCCTCCAAAATTTAATCATGTCTTTTTTTGACCCAGAGCAGACATATCCTGAAAATATCACCAAAATCCATCCATAACTTTTTGAGTTATGTTTCTAAAAAACAAAGAAACAAACCCTGGCAAAAACATAACCTCCTTGGTGGAGGTAAATAAGCAGTATTTTTTGTGAGAATTTTATGTGTATTTTATGAAGAATTTTTATTTATTTATTTTGCATTATTTAATATTTACATTATCAGGGTTTTTTTTTTTTTTTTTTTGCCACTTATGGTGAAGCAAACAAATATTGTAACTTCACTGATGATGTTGATTTTTCTATGTGACAAAAAATGTAGAAAAATTTCACAAAAATACTAAAGTCTTCTTAGGTCTTCTACTCGTTTCTGCCTCGTTCGTGCTCACCTCCGCCAGGGTTTGTAATAATCTTTCATGAAGAAATAATGGAATTGTACAATAACATCCTGGTGTTCTCTCTTATGTTTTCTTTGTCATTGTTATTGATTGCTAACCTGTTTCTTTGAATCGTCTATGAGAGTCTTGTGTGATATGTATGGGTTATGTCATTGCATCTTTGTTCTAGTCTAATATTACTGTGTTATGAATTGGCAGCTGCACTTTCACAGGTCTTCAAGTCCAACACAAATTTCCCTAAGGGGACAATAAAGTGCATCATATTGCATGTCTTCCAATAACACGCTAAGTTTGGAATTTCAGAGTATTTCTATGCATGTCCTATAAAGGGTTTAGGATGTATTTACATTGTAGAAAAGTACTGATTTTAACATCGCAAACAAGAGCAGATCAAATATGACAATTTCTATTTGTTACATTAAACACAATTACAAACACAGCTCTGACTCGAACAAATAAAAGCCTGGTTCCTCCTGCAGCTGAAGTGAACAGAGGCCCAGGGCACGATCTGACGACTTATTGGATATATGATTAATGGAAGCTCTCAGTGATGCATTTTTATTGCATTGTCGTGCCAGTTTGCAGTCAGCTGTGTGATGTACACAAACCCCACAGCACAGCAGTTTTCAGGCTGAAGCAGATGATGAGATGCATGGCCAAAGGAGGACAGAAACACATCGACTTGACAGCTATGGACAGGTTTTTGGATGAGCACAAATGTCACGATGGCAGCCTTTTCAACAAGATGGATGAAGACGTGAAAGAGGGAGGGTGTGTTTTGCATGGAACAGGAATAAAAGGGGAGTATTCATTTTCTTTAGCCTCATAAACAACATAAAAGGAATATTATATTTAGAGAATAATAGCTAAAAACTGAATATTTTGTCTGTGTAGTCAATATGAATGGAAACTGGCACAGATATAAAAGAACCCACTGGCACTAAAGGATAAAGTTAAGAGAAACTAAGAGGAGCTGGTTGTGTTCAGGGTGGTAGTGGGGTTGAGCACTGGACAGAAGATAAAGTACCTGAAGGTGCTGCTCCTTCACCCTTTTGGCTCATGACTCCCTCTGGATTAAACAAGCAATAACTGTTACAGCTTTTATCGCTCTTATCAGTCGGAGCAACACTGATGTGCTGCTGCTATGCTTGTAATTACTTTTATGAGATAAACCTTTATAGACCAATGGTGTTCTCCTCTTTACGTAGCATGTGTCCATTTATGTTTTGCTTAATATGTGAATAAATGGAATGTGTTTTGTTTATCATCACTTGGTTAAACTGTTTATCAGGCGACTGACTATTTTTGGTCATTTCCGCACAGATAGAAGGCAGTGGCCACAACAGTTACAGTTACAGTGGGCTACGTCGAAGCGTTAACCCTGTAAAGCCTGAAACATTAAATAGTTGTGACGCCTTTTTAAAATAATCGCCTGTCATTTTTTCAGATTTTTCAGGAAGCACAAAAAACTGATCCATTTGTTGAATATACAGTTGTGCTCATAAGTTTACATACCCTTGCAGAATTTGCGATTCTGTGGCCACTGGCCATAAGTGAAAGAAAAGTTTTTGTATTATCATTCATATTCTCTGAAAAATGGCACAAGAATCGCAAATTCTGCGAGGGGATGTAAACTTTAGATCAGGGTTATTTGGATATTTTCTGTTGTCAGTGTGATTTAAAAACAGCAAACATTTGTTGAATGTACAGTTGTGCTCATAAGTTTACATCCCCTCACAGAATTTGTGATTCTTTGGCCATTTTTCAGAGAACATGAATGATAATACAAAAACATTTCTTTCACTTATGGCTCGTGTTTGGGTGAAGCCATTTATAATCAAACAAATGTCAGTGTGATTTAAAAACAGCAAACACAAGAGAAAATATGCAAATAACCCTGATGTAAAGTTTCCATCCCCTAGTTCTTCATCCTCTGTATCCTCTTTAACATCTATGACAGCCTCTAGTCTTTTGTGGTCGCTGTGGATGAGGCTCTTTATTTTCTCAGATGCTGAAGCTGCACATTCTTTTTGTTCAAACACCTTCAGTTCCTTTAAGATTTTGGGTTTTCTTGCATGAACTGCATGTGTGATGCCTCCCCAAAGTGGCTCAACAACATTGTGGTCAGGTGACTGACATGGACACGCCTTCACCTTCACTTTTTTCTGCTGTAGCCAATGACAGGTCCACTTGGCCTTGTGTGTTGGGTCATTGTCATGTTGGAACACCCAAGGGCGTCCCATGCACTTTCAGTCAGGGTATGTAAACTTATGAGCACAACTGTATGATATTCACTAACAATTTTAATCAAAACAGATGCCTATTGACATACAAACAACAAGGTCAGTCAAACATGGAACATAAGAAAATTAAATGACTTGGGCGATTATTTGAAGAGGGTGATGCATTGACAGAAGATTCCAGTTGTTTGAAACTGGAGCCTTTATTGGTCCTTCTGAACAACTCAAAAATGTTTTTATCAAATATAAATTTACATGTATGAGTTTCAATTTTGTATCATATTTGTTACATCGGGTCTCGATGCTCAAATGTTATTATTTTTGAACAAACAAAAACATAACACAAGTATGTCTAACAAATTGGATATTCCTGTTTAAACTGTCAAAGTTCTGCCTCCTTCCTCAGTAATGACAGTCTTATGGTGTCACTGGAAAAGACTGTGGTGAATGAATTCATCCCTCCTGGTGGATTATCTGTGTATTGTATGTATCTAATTGTATACATCAGGTTTTTCAAGACAAAATATCACACTGATCATGTAGAGGGCTTCAAAACTCATGTATCAAATATGATACATTTGGTTTTATATGGCTAAAATATATGTTTACATGTTGAAAAACACTTTATACTTGATCTTAACGCAGTTAATGCAATATCTTTGAGAAATTATCTTCAGTTGATAAAGAATGTGGATCTGAATAGTAACCAAACCTGTCAATAGTGAGTTTAAAAGTGCATTTCCCCTGAAATACAGCAGAAGAAGCATAAAATGATACAATATTTAGTTAAAAATTATTAGTTTGCTTGTTCCTTCCCACCTACAAAGCTCCAGAGCCTATAACTGAAGAAGCACAAGGTCACAAATAATCAATTATTTTGATGCACATATTTTCTATCTCTGCTCTTGTGTGTTAGAGGAATAGTAAAACCAATCATGGACCACTACCCCCCCACAGACACACGACAATCACAGACCCCACCCCTTTGTTACACCTATCTAATGTTCTGAATACATGTTCCTTTTATATTACATGTGTTATATCTTTTATATTTACTTCTTGGGATTTTTTTTTGCCACTTTTGCATAAGGAACCAAATATGGTAACTTAATTAACCTTGATTTTCTACATAACTGTAAAATTTTGACAAGTAATGAATCTTGTTCTGTCTTCCAATAACACACTTAGGTTGGCCCTTTGAACTTCAGAGTATTTCTATGAGTGCACTATAAAAGGATAAACAGGATTTTTGTGTGAATTTATTTAAGTCTTTATTCAACTACCAGCTCTTCAGCTGCAAACCATATGGAACCAGTGATGGTCCATCAAGTCCAATAAGGTCTAAAGAATCAGAATCACTGACCTACATTCCTATATTTGTACTATGGGGATGCATCAACGTATCGCCAATCGTCTATTCTCTTTATTTCATATCGTTTCTCTTGGTTGCACTGTTTCCAGTAGGGTATGTGCTGTACACGTTTGTCCAATCATATTTTAGCTGTCATGTGCTTTCGGGTAAAAGAAATTTGCCTCGAGGCTTAGAATGACCTGTGCAGTCTCTGGAGGTTCAAGTAAATGGAATGAACCAGATATTTCAACCAATCAGATTTCATGTTGGCCACACGGGGGCAATCCAGCAGACATACAGTAAAATCATCTGATTGGACGGTCAAAACACATACGAGTCAGAGCAAACTCAACTAGCAAAGCACATCTGTAGTGAAATGCACGAGATAATATTGGTTTAGATTTAAACCTTTATCGGGCAAGTGACTATTTTTGGTCATTTGGTTATTAATTACAATAATCTACACCAAACTCATATTTGTGGGTAGGTAATTACTTATATTTTCAGGAAAATTTATTTTGGAATGAAAAAAAAATGTGGACAAAAAAAATTTGAGGAGTTTTACGAGTGTGAATCTTTGGAAATGACAAAGATAAAATTTTATTCCAAATACACTGATATTCAACTCATTATTTATGTCATATTCTAAACACAAAGCGTTACAATTAAAATTAATAAATGCATATGCAAAATACACTTGAATATAATGTTGATGTTATTTTTATGTTGTAAATATTGAAAAAAAAAGTATATATACTGAGAATTGAAAAAAAAATGTTTAATTTGATATTTACTTTTGTTGTCCATATATGAAGCTGCCATTTGTCAAAACTCTTGCTATTTAGGTATGATCAATTTTTTTTCTCTACTCAATTATTAGGTTGTACAACAGAGGGTTTAAGGTTTACACTGAATACATTTTAGGATGAAAATATCAGAGGAACTTCACTTTTGAGAAAAAAACAGATGTCAATTTTTTTGTCTGTGACACAGTAGTTTTTGATAGTTTTCATTTAAAAATATTTGAAAGTAAAATTTTCCCTTTGAGTATGTTTACGGTGACATTTAGACCTTTCCGATTATGTGTAATATTAGTTTTGTTCGAATATTATGAATTAAAAAATAGTGGGCGGTCCATCCGTGACACCCTTGACTCCGCCCTTTAATAATAACATTCATTCAGGATTTGTCAGATGTCTGTCCGTGATGTGACGCCCTATTATAATGTGTTTTTCATTTAATGTTGATGGTTTGGTTTTAATGGATGAAGTCATGTAGAACACCTCCAAAGGCCTGGGTGTCAAATACGTGGTCTGACATTACATAAAAATATTATGTCTTGACATGAATGGAAGTACCCAGCAGGCCATGCAAGCACAGAGGAAATGATTCATCAGTTACTTGACAGACAGAAAATTAATGTGCAACAATTTTTATAATCGTTTCAGTCATTAATCATGTCATGTCACTCACAGTTCCAGTTTCTCACGTTATAATTTTCTGCTTTTCGTTCTTAATTCATTCATGTTATTTTTTCTTCGAGGTTTGTATTCTGGGTCAGAAAATACATGAAATCCCATCAGTGTGTCACACTGGCACTTGATGTTGTTGTTTCTAAGAATTTTCAGATTTTTTTAATTAAAGGAAATGAGGAACACTTCATGAATTAATACAGGATGTCAAATACAAAAAATAACTGTACAGTCCCACGGGTGAGGTTATGCTGAAAAACTGATACCAAATAAGGCAAGATAAACACTTGGTGGATAAGAGATAATGAAGTCATATCAAAAAGTCAAAAACAGCCAAAATACACTCAGACTCCAGAGGGTTAAGGCGTTTCTAAGCTTCACTGTCATCCAAAATATGTGTAAGCAAACTAAAACTTTTTTATATTTATGATTCAATAAATGTAGCACTTAGATAGATGTTGCCTCTATTAAATCATAAATATAAGCTATAATTTTTAAAAAAATGTAAGAAAAGAAAGAAAAAAGAAACTATATACAATGGCAGAAAAAAATATTATTATTTGTGTTTTTTCCAATTTCTTGTTTATTTTAATGCCTGGTACAACTAAAGGGACATTTGTTTCAACTAGTATAATGATAACAAATATAGCTCATAGTAGTTTAATTTCTGAGCTGATATTTATCCATTTTTCATGTTTTCTTGATAATTTAAAGGTAGGGTAGGAGATGTTTCTCTTTAGCATTTTTTAATATATTGCTTAAAATCCCCTTCACACCCCAATTAAAGCCAATAAATTAAGATTCAAGATTCACTTTATTGTCATTCAAGTACAATACCGACACGGTACAGTGTAGATCGAAATTGTGTTTCATCAGCTTATTTCATGAACACAAGAAATATAGAAACACCTTAGCGGCCAGAAATGTATTGCAAAAACTACAGAAATAAGATAATAAAACATAAAAGGCAATAGGTTAAAGCCACAGTATAAATATTAATATAACAATTAATAAATAGGGAAATGTTAAAATAAGTGCACATAAAACCATAATTCCACTAAAAGATTACACCTGAGAGGAGGAACTGTGTAGCCGTATAACACAGATGTGTTCAACAGTCCAATGACAGTTGGAAAAAAAAAAAAAAAGAAGAAAAACCTGTTAAATGTTCTAATACAAAAATTTTAAAAAAATTATTCACCTGTGGAAAGGACAGGACTGAAAAAAAAAAAAAAAACAACCATCCAATCATTTTAACCATCCCACTGAAATTATTGAACAGTGATATGTCTATCAAACTCAACTGCCGTTTGTCCCTCCCCCTCCCTCCGTGTGTACCCATCTTCATGCATGAATCGTACAGTCTCAGAGGCTTGAAACACTTGTACAGGAAACAGAGCCAGAGCTTGGCTAGCAAAATTAGCTATATTAGTTCGTACTCGTACTCGTTGTCTTCCCCTTATCTGGGGCCGAGTCGCGGGGGCAGCGGCTTCAGCAAAGAAGCCCAGACGGCCCTCTCCCCAGCCACTTCCACCAGCTCTTCCGGGGGAATCCCGAGACATTCCCAGACCAGCAGAGAGATATAATCCCTCCAGCCTGTCCTGGGTCGGCCCCGAGGTCTCCTCCCAGACGGACATGCCCAGAACACCTCCCCAGGGGGGCGTCCAGGAGGCATCCTCACCAGATGCCCGAACCACCTCAACTGGCTCCTCTGGACATGGAGGAGCAGCAGCTCTACTCCAAGTCCCTCCCGAATGGCCGAGCTCCTCAGCTAAGGCTGAGCCCGGCCACCCTGAGAAGGAAACTCATTTCGGCCGCTTGTACCCGCGACCTCATTCTTTCTGTCATTACCCAGAGCTCATAACCATAGGTGAGAGTCGGAACGTAGCTCGACCGGTAAATCAAGAGCTTCACCTTTCAGCTTAGCTCCCTCTTCACCACAACAGACGGTTTAGCGTCTGCATTACTGCCGATGACGTCAGCAGTAATGCAGACTATATTAGTTATATTAGGTATATTAATTATATTAGCTGTATTTGCTATATTTGTTATATTACCTATATTAATTATATTTGCTATATTAATTGTATTCGCTGTATTATCTATATTAGGATGGAAAGTTCAACAGCAAACTTTTCCGTCACCAACAGAAATCACTTGGAGATGTAACTTTAGCCAAATAGGTATGAATGGCAGCTGTTCTGGAAGAGCGGGGGTGTTGGTGGAGACTGAATGAGGTACATATAGACCGGAGCCAGGTGAACTGATGCTGCGTAGCGCTTGTGAACCCTCAGAAATAAGGATTGTGTGTGCCACTGTTCTGGAGGTGTGGCTTTAAGGGGATGTCTGAGGAAAGCCATTTCAAGTTCTGAGTTGTGTACTTTTAAAATGTAGTTTGCTCAAACCGTTTTTCTATCATCTACTCCACCTTTAAGTTCTTCCATCAACATCTATGGCATTGTGCTGACAAAAACAGTACTTTTAGACATTCCATGTTTTCTTTTCTGTGTGTTTTGGTCACATGATACACACAGGAGTTAGGACTTAATTACATAAACATTATTTTTGATGCTCTAATAATGTTTTCAGCGACTGCAGATATAAACTGTGTAAACATAAGGACACAGTATCAACTTCTGCATAGTTACAGTATAGCACCTTTTTTTTGGTGTAATTGTGGATATCAAGGGATCGTATTAACTCTAGTTATGTCAAACCAAAACATGTTACTATAAAAGTGAGACCATTTATATGTGCTTCAGTGAAATTCTTAAATGTTTCAACCTGCATCTGTAAATGTTCAGACCTGAGCTGGAGGGCCGACTTAGTGGACCTAGTGATGTTATATTTGGAGACCAAGAATACAGTTAAAACGCCTACAAATTCGAGTTGCTGCGTGGATCAGTGTGAGAGCAGGTTGTACACAATAAAAGCCAAAGCGGCGCCTTGATTTGTCCAGACACCAGCCATTGTTGGACAGCTCATCTTGGCCTGAGGCTGAAAAATCCAGAGCCTGGTCCGGTGAAGGTGCCAGTTTATTACCCAACCCTTCCACCAGATGCAGAACACTGAGCCAGCCAGCGTAGAGCTTTGGCAGCGGGTTTCCACCGACCCATCCTGCCATTTCAGAAACAAAACGACCTTTATCTCCAACAATATTCAAAGGGAATGTGAATAGCAGGTGTTCCTAAATTAGAATTTATCAGTGAACACCATGGGGGGGCTCGTGTGGACCATTAGCATTTTGGAGATAACGCTACAGAATTAACTCAAAGACTCAGTTCTACTTATGTGGCATTTCTCAGATGAATGCTTCTCTATTTCTACCTTTCGTAACTGATTTATCACCAATTTCTTTACAATATTATCTTCTGCATTTTGCATCTTTTGGTGTAAATCCTAAATTTCCCTATCTTTAGCTCACACTCAGTTAATATCTGTATATAAACAGCTGAATAAATTGGTTTTTAACCCGTAAACACCCACTGCTACTTCTGTGACAGTTCCCAAATGTATTTTCTCTCCATTTATTACAATATTATCCACTGTATTTTGCATTTTTTGGGGTATAAATCATCTATTTTCCTATATTTAATTCACATGTCATGTAGATGTTCGCAAAAACTCAGAATAAGTTCAAAGTTAAATATATCAAAACAGAGAAAAATTAAGAAAAAGTGATGTTTTCAGCAACTGAATGTAAACCCAGTGTGTCCATCCACTGTCATTGATCCAACTCCATGGGTTTTACTGGTGAATCAATGTTATAGAAGAAGATGATGGTGTTTCCATGGTAACTATGGACCCACTGAACATCCAAATGGGTCATATCTGATGACCACAAAAAGATGACAAACTGTATTTTATACCAATTATTTGCGTAACTGGATAGGTTTAGTGGATCAGAAGTTATTAAACAGATCAGTAGATGATTTTCGTCGCCACTGTTTGGGTCTTTATAGGTTCATATTATGCACATTTTACACCAAAACAACAACAACTTCATCTCGTACTGCTACTTTCTAAATGAACTGTCGATGCACCATGCACTGTATTTTACACCAATTATTTATATGTATTGATAAGATTAGTGGATCAGCAGGTATTTAACATTTTATATCTGTATATACAGCTGGATACATTTGTTTTTAACCCATAAAAACCCAGTGCTAGTTTTGCGACAGTTCCTACATAATTTTTCTCTCTATTTAACCTTTCTTAAGCGATTTAACACCATTTATTATAATATTACACTCTGTATTTTAGCAGTTTTTGGTGTAAATCATGTATTTTCTAATATTTGGTTCCCATTCTGTGTATATCTGCATTTACAGCTGAATAAATTTGTTTTTAACCTGTAAACACCCAGTCCTACTTCTGTGACAGTTCCCAGATGTATTTTCTCTCCATTTATTACAATATCCTCCGTATTTTTATTTTTATTTATTTATTTATTTATTTATTTTTTGGTGTACAGTAAATCATGTATTTCCCTAGCTCAGAGTACATTCAAAGTTAATATATCATCAATACAGCGAAAAATGAAGAAAACCATCCAAATGGGTCATATCTGATGACCATGAAAAGCATTTTACACCAGTTACTTCACATATTGATAGGATTAGTAGATCAACAGGTATTAAACACTTTACATCAGTAGTAGTAGTAGCTGTTTGGGTCTTCACGGGTTAAGTTCGTGCCCATTACAGCTCAGAGACTGAAGCGGCCTCATACGCCGTCACTGTGCCCGTGTCTCCGTCATGAGGCTGCATGTCACAGAAATCGCAGGAATCTTCCATCTCCACTGATTTCAATCTGGCTCCAAATGTCTCCATTCATATGCAAATAGATGGCAAAGCATTCTGCCTCCAACCTCCCTCCGCAAAATTGTTACTTCTTTCTGCTCCATACTAAACTGGTCTAATGCATTGAATTGCTAATATTCGCCATGAATATATGAATAAATCCTTTTTGAAAAGTCGTCATTTCACTCGACTGACCGGCTCCTGAGGATTCCAGATAAGTCGGCCCAGAGCGAGATGACTGACAGTGTGATGTCTGATTGGATGAGTAATGCTACAAAACACAGCTGCCTGCAATTATTAGACCCCTTCATACGAAAAGCCTAAAAATGGAAGTGTATGATACAGCATTTTTGTTTTCCACGATTACATGTGTTTAGTGTCAAAAATAATTAAACTCTACTATTGTGCTTTAATTCTTACATTTGCCGTCTTAAGTCACCTGTTGTTTTGGGCTCCAAAGGCAGTTTTAGCTGCTTCTTTTTGTATTCAGTGTGCAGTATTTTAACAGCCTCTAATATAATACAGTATTAAATGTTAAAGTACAATTGAATCAGTTGTTCAGGTCTTTTACTTCAGTACATGGCCAGTGAAAATACTGCACCACGAAGAAAAGTCCTGCATTCAACACTTTATTTATGGAACTGTTTGTTTTATCAATAAAATACGCTTATACTACGAAAACTAAAAGAAAAGGAGGCTTACGCTGTCGGAGGCTGACAGCAAGGATACATCAAAAAACTCTCCTAAATCCTCTGCTATATATAAATCTATCTGATATTTGTTAGACAGTCGATATGAACTCAATCTGAGCCACATAGAACTGATAATGGTCAGAGAACCAGTTTTTACCTCCGCCAAGGAGGTTATGTTTTCATCAGCGTTGGTTTGTCTGTTTGTCTGTTAGCAAGACAACTCAAAAAGTTATGGATGGATTTTCATGAAATTTTCACAGATTGTCAGAAATGGGGTATCCTACAGATGATTCGATTTTGGTGGTGATCTGTACATTCAGCGCCATCGAGTGGATGAAAGTACAAACACTGCCTTGGGGGAGGTTGGCACTCTCCAAGTCCTTCTCTAGTTCCTTATAAAACTCCAAGAGAACTAGAACAGCACTCAGAGAGCGTAGACCTCTGCCAAGATAGTGTTTGTACTTTTTTTAAAGGTAGTGTTAGTACTTTTTTTTAAGGTAGTGTTAGTACTTTCCTCCACTAGATGGCAGTGAATGACCTCACGCGGCTCTGTGCCACCATGCCCTATGTCACAATGATAAAGAATCTTTTAAAAAGTTCCTGGATCCAGACAGTGATTCAAAATGCCTCCAAAATGTAGTCATCTCTTCCTTGACCCAGAGTGGACATACCCTGAAAATCTCATCAAAATCCATCCATAACTTTTTGAGTTATGTTACTTACAAACAGTCGGATGGTCACAAACAAACACACAGTAAAACAAAACTTGGCAGAGGTAATAAAAATGACACCATATGAACTCTGGATGGTAGACCGAAAATGGACATTTGGAAGATGACCAATAAGAAGCAAGTTTTATCACAATTGAGCTACTATTGCTTGATTTGACCAAAAAGCTGATATTCAACTGAAGCGCCCATATTTGGACGACTTATCATACTCATAAAGAGGCTTAAATTGATATGGTTCTTCCACTAGGGGGCCCCTATGTTTTGTTACTTGCCCCCCCCCCTTATTGTTTTTAGTTCAGGTTGTTTTTTTGTGTCTTTGTTTGTTTCTATGTTAACACTCTAAGTCAAATTACTTGTTGAATTCAAATCAAGTTTGGTTTATAAATTACCAGTGACACAGAATAGATCTCATTACTATTCATTTTGGGAACAGTAGGTCAAAGTTTACATTTTTTATGAAGTTTACATTTTTAATTTTTTTCCCCCCATTTACTTAGAATAGGTGAAATTTCAAAAGTCTGTAGCAGTAAAACTATTGGTTCAATTCAGACCAAATTCAGGTTGTAGATTGATGGTGATCCAGAATAGATGTCATTACATTTTGGGAAAAGTAGGTAAAAGTTTAAATATTTTATGAATTTTGTAAAAAAATTTTCCTCCCATTCACTTAAAATGGGCCAGATTTCAAATGTCTATGAAAACAAAACAAATTGTTTCAATGTACTTGGCACACATGTAGAAGCAGTTGATATGCTGACGTCAGCACACACAGACATGATGACCAGAGCTGGATCGATGCCAAAATAAGTTAGAACACGTGTGAGGGGCGGGGTTTGTTGCGTCTGGAACCACTTGTTTAACCTTTATTTAACCAGATAAAACCCACTCGTTCACATGGATGGCCTGGACCACAGGTCAGCAGCACGTGTCATAAGAACAACTAAGAGGAAGTGACGGTATACATTAAAACACACAATTTTAGAGGAACATTAGTGTTTTCAACAAGAAAAGCAGGAGCTATAACACAACAACCAACAATAATTTAAAAACACAGGCACTGTCCACTGGTCTCACACTGTCTGTCCTCCAGGATAGAACGGAAGGCTCCAAGTGGAAGAAGTTCAACCCGTTTCAGCTCATTCTGTAGAGTATTCCACGCCGAGGGGCAGCAAAGCCGAAAGCTCTTTTTCTAAATTCAGTTGGTTATCGAGGGATAAAGAATCCAACCAAATCTGTCCTAGTTATCACGTTCACACGAAGGATATGCGGTGGTGGTGGTATTCAAGATAAAACCATTCTATTCCAAAACTCAATTTCAAGGGTTTAAATATCTCCTCTAACTGATAAACTATTGTATACAAGTAGAAGATTATTATTAATTTATTTAGTTAAAAGCAGGATACTTCTTCTTCCCTGGTCCAGCAGTGTGCATAAAAAAATTCATTACATACAGCTAAAAACAGATCCTATTAATAAATTAAATCTAAAACACACACAGTCATTGAAACTGGGAGAATCTTAAATTCTATTTAGTTCAACAGTCAATCTGCAAACTCCTCACTTTCACAAATGTTCTGCTCTGAATCTTTCTCTGATTATTGGGAGAACTGGATCTGGGGCAAATCAGCCTGAAAACCCTGTGGTGCGAGCTGGTTTTATCTGTATTAACTAGGGCTGGATACTGAACTCCAGTACGGCTACAGCAAATGCCTTTGATGCCAGTGAGAATCAGAAAGAGTCCGACAAAATACCTTTATCTGAGGAGTCAGGATCAGGCTCAGTACCAGCGCACAAAGGGGTTTTATATTGAGACTATATGAACAGACACCTTCAACAGCCTTATTTTTTATATTGTGGAATCCCTGTGAGCATATAAAACTGTAAACAAGATGAAGAAGCTACATATTAGCAACGCAATGTGAACTGTTCTTTTCTTTTAATCAACCCACGAAACCATCTACTAAACTGTTTAATACCTGTTGATCTATGAATCCTATCAATACACATAAATAAATGGTGTAAAATACACTATCATCTTTTCATGGTCATCAGATATGACCCATTTGGACATTCAGATGCTCTGTAGTTACCATGGAAACACCGTCATCTTCTACAACATTGATTCATCAATAAAACCCATGGAGTTGGATCAATTCTGTTCAGTTAATGATTTATTTTACTGAAAAAGGTCACTTGTTCTTCAGTTTTCTCTATTTAGAATAGAATAATCCACAACTTTAATCTGAGCTTTAATGAACTTGGAGATGGATAATATTATAACAAATGGCAATAAATCACTAAAAGGAGTGATATTTTCTTTTTTAAACATGGAAGTCACTTTTTCTTCAGTTTTCTCTATTTAAAATACAATAATCCTCAACTTTACTCTGAGCTTTTATGAACATTTACCTGATCAATAAATTAAATGTACAAAAATACCTGATTTTGAGTGGAAAAAAAATGCAAAATACAGATAGATAGTATTATAACAAATAGCGATAAATCACTTAAAGGAGTGATATTTTGCTTTTTTAAATGGAATTATGCATTTTCAAACATTTCCCTGTGCTCTACATAAACTGT
>JAQQZY010000003.1:11382450-11395912 GCA_030068375.1 Ostorhinchus rueppellii | reverse complement strand
GTATCAGAGTAAAAGGATTAAATTCATCCAAAATATGTAGTGCAGTAAAAGTGGAAGTAGGAGGAAAAAATAATACTATAAAAAAGTACAGATACTGCATTTTAGTACTGAAGTGGTTCCACTTCATTACTGTACATCTCTGCTCGGGAAACAGGGTGACAGCAGGCAGAACCCATGTGCAGGGTTTCCCCTATATACAGTCTCCAGTGGTGCTGCTGCAAAACCCCCCAGTGTATTCTGAGGCTGAGGGGGTAAGGAGGGTAAACATGACAACAGAGAGTAGAACAGAGACACAGAAGCCATGTCAGACGTTTGAAGCATGTGAAGTTTCACTTTCAGTAGTTACGAAGTGCACCCCACCACCACCACCTACACCCCAACCCCCTTTCACTGGTCTCCTTCACTGTAACAAAAACGTATGGAAAATGTATCGAACCGAACACCCCTGTACTGAACTGAAATTTTTCTGTACCGTTACACCCCTAAATTTTGTGAATCAACTAATTGTGCATCCCAAGTTGTTGATGGAAAGTATTGTAATATTTGGTTTAAGGGAAAAAAGTAAAATTTCTCTGATTCCATCTTAGCTATGAAGGGTTTATGGTTTGATTCCAGTAAATCTGAGATCTTTGGGACCAATTAAGGCATTAGTTGTTCACTTTTTCAGCATTTCTGACGTTTTATAGACCAAGCAATGACAATAATCATTATGTTCAGCCATGTTTAACAGTCTCATGAGTCTGGATTTGTACAGCATGTCCTGGTACACGTTTATGATTGAATGGGAGGGAATGCTCCATTCACACAGTGATGTAACATTCATTCCTCTTCTTGCCACAAATGACAAGTCCCAACCTGGTGCTGTATTCCACTTAGTTTGCTTTGTAGCCACTACGTTACTATACTGATACTTTGTGAACTGCAAAAACAAAGCAGAGAGCGTTTGCGTTGACGTGGACAGCACTTGTGAGCAGGTACAACAAAATCCGCTGGTTTAACAAAGTGAGGAATCCCTGTAGTCTCTGTGTCCTTTCATGCGGGCAAATTTGTATAAACTTTTACGTTTGGATGGTGCTGCAAACTACATCCTCTGCAAATGGTCTAGTGGTTTGAGTGAATGTGTGTATTCTGTCACTCCCTAAAGCCTCACTAGCAGTCAGTACCATGCCCAGGACGTGAGTCATCAACAGGAAAGAATGTGCTCCGTGCCTCGATACCCTCGGCACACCATAACACACAGCTAGCTACAGTCAACACTGAGCTAAAAGCAGACCGAAAACACAGGGATGGCCCACTTATTTCACAGCTCTGGAGCACAGACTGATGAAAAGATACATATTTCAGACTACGTCAAGTTAGAAAACTCAATTGGCTCAAGCCGTTACATGCCTAAATGCAAAACCGGTTCTTAAGATAGAAGAATTTTTTTAAAAACTGCCTTCATTACACACAGCTCCTGCATATTTACATGTACATCTGTAGAGGGATGTATATATAAAACACACTGTATGAACATATAGTGTGGGACTTTAGGGTTTCAGTTTTAATATCCAGCTCCAGTGGATGCTCTTGCAAAACACAGACATGCTTTTAACACAGTAAGTGTTGAATGAGAAGCACCAGTTTATATAACACACCCGACCGTGTTTCCATTCCTCAGTGTTTTCCCTTTGACACAACTTAGCAGCAAACTTTGCAACAAAACACTTCCTTAGAGCTAAACCTCAGAAATTGCCTCCACTTTTGTTCTGAAGTGTTACCACGTCTTGTCACTTCCTCAGAGCACTGGATTTAACTCATTTGTGAAAGCTATGTTTGGCCTACTAGCGGTAGAGCAGAATCTGTCACAAATGCACAGTAAAATCTGTAAGTGAAACCGGGTGATGCAGGTCCCTAAACGTCCCACTGAGTGTCCTACTTACCTCCACTGAGTGATTACTGTAGAGTTATACTGAGGCTACTGCACTGTAAGACTAGAAGTGCAGGGCTTTGCCTTCAGTGTTGTGTAATGAGAGTCAATCATTAATGACACAACACCTTGTAAATGATCTGTTAAGATGGAAAGGGATCAGTCTCAAGGCAAGAGCCAATAAGAGGAGAATAAGAGGCTCAGAGGTGATGAGAAGGTGACGAAAATTGACCTCTTAGTGTAACCTTTACTTCTTTTTTCCACATCAGCATCTATTTTCTATTTCAGATGTATACAACTGTGAAGAAGACTTTGAAAAACCACATTCTTAAGCATCATTTTGTACCGTTTGTTCGTGCAGCCAACCCACGCACAATAAATGAATCTAACTTCAGTGTCTCTTTCTCCCCGCTTCGATCGCTTTTTTTTTTTTTTTTTCACTGCAGTGAAGGTAAAGTACCAACAAGTCCCTTATAGAAGAGTGAAAAAAAAAAGACATCTCCCCTAAAATTCACCAGCGTCTAAGGTGCACCACAGCTTCAGGGAGAAAAAGCAGATGCAAATTCACCCAAGTCAGAGAAAGAAAGTTCTGCTCTCCTGATTCTCACCAGCTAACAATGCGCTCAGGATTCCAAACAGGCTGCAAAAGAAACTGATTTCTCTAAAACTCCCACAGAGCAAACTCTTAGTATAACTCACCTAAACTTAAACAAATAATTCAGCCGGTCACTGGGTCCACTGTTATTTCCTCTAAGAGTTAAATGTGGCTACAGGCAATGCATGCTGCTGTATATTTAAAGGAATCCCTGTGGCTTTTGTAAAGCAAAGCCTTGTCTGTTTTTCTGCAGTTTCCATGGCAGACTCTCAAGACAATGAGGCTGAAGCCTGAGGATCTGTCAGGCTGGAGTTTCCAGGCCTGGCATGACAAACACACAGACAGACGTTGATTCAGCACCCATTCCATCTGCTTTCTTCCTATACATTCCTTCAACAGCAGGACTGCCACCAACCTGACATATCACATAGTTGTATATCCTCCCATTACTGACTGGCGGCAAAAAGGTCATCACAGATGGTCCATCTGTGACTCTATCTATTTAATACGCTAGAATCTCCTGGTTAAGCTTCTTCAGAGAATTATAGAGCTGTTCATGATCGACAGATTATCAAACTGAGAGCCACCGTGATTCCCTTTAAATACACTCACATCTGGCAATATTATCCGGCCACTTCCTCCAATAACACCCAACTTTCTAACTAAATAATGCAAGTAACGTGTAGCAGCATATGCTCCTGGGTTGGTTAGTGGCAGCAGCACTTAGTTTATCTTAGCTGACTTCTGAAAACATGTGAATGAGTGGACCCACTAATAATAGTAACATATGTGCAGCCATACTGTTAAAAATACTCTACAAGTGTATGCATTTCATTTGTGCAGGCAGAGTTAAACTAATTCGGGCATCAGTGAGTGAAGCAGCCTCAATACGCCATTCAGCAGTATATGAGGAGACAGGAAGACATGGAGCTCAAGGGCCCACATGCACTCTGATTCTTGACCAATCTATCTTTGAAAAGCTACTTCACAAAAGATGTCTTTCTGTCACATTCCTGCTGAGACAACGGACACTTTGTGTTACTGCTCAATCACAGGTTGCTATGGATACAACAAAAAAAAGAAAAAAAAGAATATCTTCAGTTTGTTTGTTCTTTATAGAAAATCTGAGGGCATAAAACATGGGGCTATTTATAGAACCTGTGCCGTTACCAGCAAAAAATGATTCCACATTAGTCTTGGCTGGAAGTAGGGCACAATATCCTATAACCTTAAAAAACAAACTAGATCCCAGACAGACTATTCTCAGAGTGGCCCCTACGTGTGCAAGGCGGAAGCACTCCGTATTTACCAGCTTTTAAGTGGGTGTTGTGTCAAGGACAGAGTGACGTAGAGATAACTCAGTGAGTCAAGTCAGCCATGCTGGATGTTGACGCCCAGATATGTTGCAGTGGAAATAAACAGTAATCAGCTGTGTGAAATACCTTTTTATGTCTTGTGGTGCAATCCACTTACAGCTTGAGATGATCACAATGTAGAGTGAGCTGTTCTGAACAATGCCCTGAGGAAATGGTGAGGATTCAGCCACAATGTATTGCTCAAGGGTTCTTTAAGAAGGTAGATGCACCCCACCACAAGGCGTGGTCACAACAGATTTTGCACCACTGGACAAAGCATGTGGGAAGGTGTGACTGCAGTCTGACTGATGGGTGCAAGCACATTGCAAAGATTAGGAATGCAAACGTATACACACCATGTCCAGCTCCTTCCATGCAGGTAGAGTTTGGTGTGATTGTACTTTAGATATGGGGGCAGGTAAGCCTCTATAATCATACAGGTCACTTTACATCAGGATGAACATTAGGTTTCATTCTAAAGTATTTGTTTTTATGGATACAAATTCAGGAGATACACTATCATTTAAAAAAAAAATAATAAAAAATTATCGGTTTCAATAATAAATAAATAATACAATCAATCAATCAACCAAACATTATAGTCCAAATCTTTACTGTTTCAGCTAATTAGCATATTTTCTTACTGTCAAAGTAATTTCATAACATAATAAAAAATATTTTTGCAAAATTTGTAGTTGTTTTTAACATAAATCATTCATAAAAATACAAAAAAAATAATAAAATTTAAAAGAAATTGCTGATGAGATATGCTGTATTGAAATTGGGTAAAAATTACAATAATTTTACTATACACAATATTTATTTACAGCAATTAGTTCACTGCACTTCTGTAGTTACACCTGAAGATTATTTTCACTATAGATTCTGTATTGAAGACTTTATTTTATAAAATGTCACTTGTATTAAGGCTTAAATTGCATAAAATAGCAAGAAACGCAAAAATCTACACACTAAATGGGTTGGAATGTGAGAATTTACAACTTTTTCAATGAAATAATAAATTTGCTTATGGAGATATTTCTACTTTTTAGTTAAGTTTATCATATAAACAATCAACCTCAGGGTAGATGTTGAGAAGATTAAAAAACAAAAAACAAAAAACAACTAGATCTTCTCAGTTTTGTTTACACTAACTGTGCCAACAGACGATCTGTGAATGGCACAGTGACAGTGATGCCATCACCACTCATGCATAAAATGACCCTGTCTGGAATAATACTGATTTACAATCATAAAAACAAAACACCCCGAAAGCCTGAGGTGAGAGTTCTGAAAAGCTCTGAATGATTTCATGAATAAATGAATAAATAATAGCTATCTGATGTAGTGAGCAACACAAACATGGGTTTCTGTGAAGTTAGCCATAAAATGCAACACAACAGCCATCTGTCTGCTGAACTCTTATTATTTATTATATATATATATATTACATCCTAAGTTAATATACATTCACACTGTTTTTTATACTTCAATTTCATTTGTATATTTCATATTCATTACCATCTGTATATTTCACATCTCATTTCTTAGGTTAGCCCTTATTGTATGGTTTTAGTCTTTATTGTATATATTTAGCCTTTATTCTATTTTATTTTAACTTCATTATATGTTTCTACTGTTGCTGCTGGAACACCAGAATTTCCCTGGTTGGGATCAATAAAGTCTGTCTGTCTATCTGACCCTTAACAGGACTACTTTAAGGGGGAAAACACCATCATACATCTTATCCTCACATGTGATTTACTGTAAATTGTTATATACACTACAGCTACTTCTTGTAATTTTACATTTATTAGATATGATATTTTTTTTTCTTGTATGGTGCATGTGTAATCTCTTTTTGACTATTGGCTGCAGATCCAAAAATTAACTTGCATTCTACTATGTATGAGTGCATACTCTGTTATGCAACACATCAGACAAACTGCATACAATAACTTTAACTCCTGAGCTCTGCAGACTGACATTATAATCTTAATATTTATCAGGTTACAGACAGTTTAAATGCTAATGATGATGTACTATGCTAACTAATGCACACTGGTGGCATATTTATTTATCCATTAATGAAGGTAAAGTATCCAGACTGGAACCACAGGTGTCCCGTTTACTTTCACAGCCCCAGTTCCTGCTGTCAGCAGCCAGCAAACAAACTTGTCAGCAGAAAAGAAAAAAGAAAAAAAAAAAAAACGTCCAACATATTCCATGTGGTCGACAACCAACCACCCAAATCACCGAGATAATAGCCAAACATCACATGTATCCGCACAAGGGGTTAGCAAACATTAATTTAGCTTAAAATGCAACAAGGAAGTGCATTAATAATTCTATCGAAAAGGAAATTTCATCTGAGGCGAAAACCGACAGACGACAGGAGCCGTGTCAACTCCGCCACTTCATTCAAACGGAAGCCACACAGAAGCGACAAACCCAGCTCACATTTACACACAAGTTGTGAGAGTAAAATAAAGCAAGACGCTTACGGTTCTTTGGTGAGAGCTACAGCATCCTATCTCGGTGGTAAAGGGCGGCTGAACCGGGATCCGGGGCTGCCGCTCCTCGCTTCAATGACCAAAGCGATGTGGACGGGGGAGGGGCTTCAGCGGTGGGCAGGAGTGACGGACGCTGCTCGCAGCCAATCACAGGGGAGAATCAAATCAGGGGGCGGGTTATAGGGGGCTGGGCTGACACGTTTCTCCGTTTCTGAACGAACCGCGAGATGACGTAGCACAAGAAGAAAGACATGCAGGTGAGAGTTTAACGTCAAACAATGGCGGGGCAGGTAAGACTAACCTACACAACCGTTAAAGTGTTATAAAATCACATATTTAAACCACACGTAACACTCTGTTGTGTGTTAATGTATCATTGTTTGGTTATTACATCCTCAGTAGCATGGTTGTTTTACATTCTCACACGCTCACTTTGCTCAACAGGTGGGATATTCAAAACAAAATGAGACATTTGAAGAAATAATGGATACATTTAACATACCTCGTAATCACTTTTTTGAATATCTGCAACTGATAAACTTTATTAGAACACAACAAAATCAAATACTATGTATTCCCACAATTCCTGCCATGGAAAGGTTAATGGTTATGAATTGTTTTGGGAGGGGCTTAATTTCGTAAATATATAAATTCTGAGTAGATGAAGGTAGAGGGACATCTATGGAGAGGCTGGAGGCATGGAAAGAGGATCTACATGAAGATATCACAGTGGAGGAGGCATGTACCAAAGCACAATCCACAACTAGCAATACCTGCCTGAAATTACTGCAATATAACTGGTTGATGCGAACGTATATAACTCCAGAGAAACTCAATAGATATAATAGAGACATACCTGACATTTTTGCCAAATGTGAGAAGGAAAAGGGTACACTTTTCCACTGTATCTGGCAGTGTGCTGAAATACAAAAATCCTGGCAAGAAGTGAAACAAAGCCTCCAAAACATTTTATAGATTCAAGTACCCTTGATCCCACAGTTGTTTCTCTTAGGTTTATACCCAGAAAGTCTGAAGATTGAAACGAATCAACAAATATTTGTAGATTTAAGCATATCATCGACAAAAAAGGTAATAGCCCTTTTGTGGAAAAACATCAGAAGACCAAGAATTATCTACAAGTCTTCCTTTAGAGACAATTTCCTATATAGTCAAACATCAACAGCATAAATTCCACCAGATTTGGGATCCTTTCATCAACTATGTAACAGGAACAGACCTGACACGGGTAATGGAAATGTCTGGTGACATGTAAACAGTGACCCTCTGCAATGATTAATATCACAGAAATATGTTTGTTTATTAATAAAATGGATTATAATAGAGTATAAATCACCAGATCCCCAACCAAGAACTGAAATAGACTGGAGGAGAGGGGGGGTTTAGTTCCTTATAAATGTAATTGTATTATTTTATGTTGTGAAAATAATAAAAAGAATGTTGTAAAAAAAAATAATAATAAAATGAACAGGGTCACAGTCCACAATATCTAAAGTCTAATAGAGCTGTGACAAGTATAACATCCTGAAATAAGCTGCAACTACCCTCCAACCACTAATATTATACATGCAGACTATCTTTAAATGAATAAAAGTGACTCAAATGTTAAAAATAAACTTAGAACAGGGAACACATTTGCAATCTAATGAATAACTTAGACTCAAAAGAGAAAAAGGAAAATATTTGACCTGAGCCTTGAGGAAATGTTATTTTTTTAAGTAGATAGATATAGTAATTCAGTGTTTGGTGCATGTATGAAATTATACAGCTGCAATAAAGAAAAGAGTTGACATTTGTATCAAATATATTTAGGGCTTTTTTTCCCCCAAAACATAGAACTGATTCTTTGTACTACAGAGAAAAATATACTGGGATGTGAAGGCTTATCAGTAGTTAAGAAAAAAGTGGAGGATGGACTACAAAGCATGACAAAAAACAACATTGTTTAACATCTAACAATGGCAGAGGGAGTAAGACACAGCTGTTAAAGTGACCTAAAATCACACATATACCATATGATGCTCTGTTGTGTGGTAACGTGTCACTGTATGGTCATTACATTGTCAGTAAAGTGGCTTAAATGTTAGAAAATAAGTGTCACCAACATTTACTATCTAATGAACCATTCTGACCTGAAAGAAAAAAAAAAAAATCTGTCTTCAACTTTGAAAAAAATGTAAATTTTCAATTGATATACCTATCCTTACATTATTTATTTTATTCACCTTTCATTACAGTAATGTATTGTTTGACTTATGTATGAAATCATGCAACTACAGCAATAAAAGAGTTCTGATTGTGTGGCACATTTTCCAAAACAAAAAACTGATTCTTTGTGTTACAGAGAAAACGCTACTGCGAAGTCGAGGCTTACCGGGAATACACTAGTTATGAACTAATGCAAATAGTGTTTAGGCTACTGGGTTTGAAAGGAAAAAAGGACCCAAAACATACATTTTTGATGATAAAAAAGGTAAAAAAAAATATTTTATTCAGTCCATGTTTTATAGCAGAACAAGTAAGAATGATTTGAGGTGTACAACAATAGTAACAATGTTTGATGTTTATTTGCATATTTGCCTTGGGGTTTTTGTTGGTTTTTTTTGACAGATTCAAAGAGAGCGACTGGAGAGAGGTTGAAGAGCCATATCTGACTCAGGAGTCATGAGAAGCAGGCGTCTGTCATAGGATGATTAGTAAGTTTGTAAACCTTTCAGCCCCTAACGTATATGAATAAGAGGCCTAGGATAGTTCACATGAACTGTGAACTGGAACACACTGAGCAGGGATTTAAATTTAGGCTCAGTAGTCTGTTTTTTTAGGCTCTTTTTTTTCTAAATCAGTCCAGCTATTTTTGGCACTCAGTTGAACAGTTATACAATAAACATAAATAAATAAATAAATAAATAAATAAATAAAGGAAATCACCACACCACTCCAAACAACAGTAAAAACAAAAAGCCACAAGGAAACCTGTTAAAAAAAAACAAAAAAACCCCCACAAATCATCTATTTTAGTGAGTCGGTGTCACTCACTGCTCTGTATTTTGCCCCCCATTATACAGTTGGAGGAGGGTGCACTGAGCATGCTCAGATGTCAATAGAAAGGATAAGATCTTTTCTATCAGGACTTTTTTTTTTCTGAGCAAATGTCTGAATTTTGATGAATACTTAAATAAATTCTACTTATCGAGCACTCACCACAGACCCGTCAGGGGTTAAAGGGTTAACTGCTTCATATCACTGGTACAGTCCTCTATCATTATCAGGGTTGGGGAAGTTACTTTTAAAAAAGTAACTTATGGTCATTATTTGTTACTTCTTTAAAAAGTAATTGATTACTTTACTTAGTTGCCCTCTTTGGAAAGTAACCTTTTATATTACTCTTTACTTTTACATTACACAGAACAGAGCACTTGACAAGAGCACATTGGACTGCTATAGGCTTCAACACCACCACTAAGCCCCATCAAACAATATGAAATAACAGAGCCGTCATACATCTTATGGGCATATAGGTGAACACAAAACACAGAAGGGCTTATCATTTTTTGTCCAACTCTTGTTTAGTTACTTGGTGAAGCGAATTGAAATGAGAGCCTGTGACTATTGCACAGGCGCAGCTGTTTTACTACTGGAGAACTACTGTGCTGAATTGAAAAAGTAACTACATTTCATGACTAAATTTCCACAGTAACGCGTTATACTATTTTTTACTTGAAAAAAGTAGTTACTGTACATTACGTGTTACTTTGGAACTCATTACACACGACACTGATTATTATTAGAAACAAAGCATCCACAATTTAGAAATTCATGGAATTGTAGTGTGCTTTAACTGCTCCTGTTGCTTCTGCTCTAATATAACATACAACAGCTATAAGAACATAATCTGTCTGACTTCACCACACACTCCTGATGGGGATTTTCCTTATTTGCAAAAGATGTTTCATCCATAACTTCTGACTGTTTTCTGAAACAATGAGTAAGTGAGAAGTCGTATGATTGCAGCCAGACGGAATGAGTGTGTGGGTGAGTGAGCGAGCATGTGTTTATGAGTTTCTGCTTCTACTGCCCATCAACCGCTCCAAACACCCTTTTCAGAGAAAGCCGCCAGCCGTGCGGACGACTGGCCTCGCAGCTCTTTGTACCACCTTCAAGCTTTAGATTTGTTTACTCAACAAAACAAATTTCCTTCTTTGCATGACTGTCACTTCCTGCTGGGGCTTATTTCCATGGCAACAGCAAGAAGGAAACACGTAAAATAGAGGGGAAAAATATCTTTGAAAGGGAGAGTCAGCGTGTTGGGTGTGTCCTGAAACTTGGAATCAACAAAGCTAATGACGGCGATAAGAGTTCAGTAGCATGTGACTGACTGAGAATCATTGTTGGTGGTTGACGTGTAGCTGTGTTATGTTGAAACAGAAAAGAAGAGATTCTTTATCAGTTTTGTTGTCAACACACGTGGATTCCCTTGTATGATCAAAGAAATGTACAGTTACTGTCAGATAGAAACACACCCTGGCATGCCTGAGAAGACAACACACTGAACCACACCTGTCTGCACAAATAAACATACACTAAGGCAGCAAACAAGAATGTACATTGACGTAAAAAAAAAAAAAAAAAAAAAGCCTTTCATTACGCATGCATTCGTACTCTTAATAACTTAACCACATATGCTTTACGTAACAGTCTGAATCTTTTAAAAAGGACAGATCAGGGAGACAATGAGACACTCATCAATACAATAATGAGAAGAGATAGCTTACGCTTCAGTCTGTGTATACTGGTAAAACTATTTATAGGCCTATCACCTACTGTATCACGTTTCTGTCACACTCTCTATCACACAGGAGAGAACATGCAGAATGTGTACAGCAATGTCATCTGCAGGTCAGATGCGGTTACTGCACTTGAGGAGCTCGTACTAAAGCCTCCGTATCAGAGCCATAGAGAGGGAGAGTTGCGACATGCTTTGGTGTTGCTGCCATGGTGATCTCGTGGTTCATGTAAGCCTCAATAGTTCCAAAACAAACCACACACTGTCATGTTCTATGAGACAGACAGCAGCGAGTGTGCTATTGCATGGTAAATATCAAAATAAACCACACACAAGTATAACTCCAACTGTTGTTGCACTACTGTATGTATGTTTGTGTCAGTTATGCTTTTGAGTAGTGGGGGTGGCCACTGAAAGGACAGCATTTATTACATGGAAAAGTTTTAAATTTGACAGAGTTAGCCATCTAGCTTCATAACTACAGCAATTTGGTTCACAAAATGAGCACAGGACAAATAAAACTACCTAGAGACGTCACATGCCATTATGAAATGTTAATATATTACAAATGCAATAACCGCCAAAGGGGACCCTTACTTCTACGCGCAGTAAATGACACTAATTAGCACATGATCTCAGCTGATAAACTTAACCAAACACGATCAGGTTCAGTAAAACTAAAGTGGTGCCAGGCACAACAAACCCTGCCCCTTGCACCTATTGTAGCTTATTTTGCCATCGATCCAGCTGATGTCATCATGTCTGTGTGTGCTGATGTCAGCATATCAATTGCCTCTATACATGTACCGAGTTCAAAATAAATTGAAGCTAAATTCATGTATTTCTAGACATTTAAAATTGAATCTATTATAACCAGTGATGGGAATAACGGTGTTAAAATAAACACAGTTACTAACGGCGTTACTATTTTCAGAAGCAGGTAATCTAACTAATTACTTTATCTATTGTTATAACGCCGTTTCCGTCACCAACACACCGTTACTGCGCGTTACTGAAGCTACTCATTGGAGCTGTCATCTGACTTGGCTCACACAGACACAGGAGCTGCGTGTGTGTGGTTTTTTTTCCTTTTGGTAAGGGGGGAGGGGCGAGAGAACAGCCTGAAATGATGATTGGCTAAGGTAGAGTAAGATGTCATGTTAAACCAACCAGAGACATCAGGTGAGCGAGTGTTTACACACAAACCTAGCATATGGCAGCAGCACAAACACGCACACAAAGCATTGCCACGTTTCCATTTTGTTACATCAGTTTGACTTGAGTCGACTTGGCTCGACTCAGCCACGTATCCACTACGTGAAACCGGCTCGGCTTGGCACGAGTCGGTATTCCAATGCAGTGCATTTATTTCCTGTCGTCTGCTCAGAGAGTTGCTGAAAACTCACTCGTCGCGTTTACATCGGCCTCAGACTGAATGTCCAAGACCAATCATGTTGTAGTTACCTCTGCCAAGGAGGTTATGTTTTTGCCGGCGTTTGTCTGTCTGTTTGTTTGTCAGTTTGTCTGTGTACAAAATAACTTAAAAAGTTATGGACGGATTTTGATGAAATTTTCAGGATAGCTTGGGAATGATACAAGGCCCAATCGATTAGATTTTGGTGAAGATCAAACACTGCCTTGGCAGATGTCTGCGCAGTGGTCTGCTAGAAAAGCCCTCAGAGAGTGCAGACCTCTGCCAAGCCAGTGTTTGATATTTGACACAAAGTTGGACACAAAGTCCACACAAAACCAACTATCCTCTTGGTCACCCACTGGTGCATAGAGTTCAATGAGTCCAAATCTGGGGGTCCAGGAAAGGTCCTCCATAGGTCGGGGGCAGGCTGAGCGTTTGGTTGGGGACAGTCCAGGGGTCGTTTACCATGTAATCCAGTGTAAGGCAGACAACAGGCTTGGTCGGGGGCAAAGGGCAGGTCCAACACCAGGAATCAGGCTTGAAGACATTGTCCAGGCAAAAGGCAGGTGATGTTTCTGGGGAGTAGGCAGAAGACTTGGTCAGCCAGGAACGGATCAGAGACAGGAAACAGACTAGACAAACCGGGGACAAATACTGGTCAAACGCAGAAACACCAAACTGGGGAAACCGCTGGAAAGTCTTGCTGAGCATAGAACAATCTGGCAGAGAACTGACAAGAGAGAGAGCAATATTAAGGGTATTCCTAATGAGCCACACCTGTGGCTCACAGGTGAACTGAGGCCCCGTCCCCACTGATACGATGCAGCGTTTTTTTCTAAACCGTCTCAAAAAGATGTTACGTAAAAATTGAAACG
>JAQQZY010000003.1:11262613-11273378 GCA_030068375.1 Ostorhinchus rueppellii | reverse complement strand
AAAAATTTTTTTTTTTATTAAAAAAAAAAAAAAAAAAAAAAAAAAAAAAAAAAAAAAAAAAAAAAAAAAAAAAGCCATTACAGTGCGTAGCTCATCCACAAAACTACAGAAAACTGAAGGTTCAATCTTGATGAGCTGCTCCCATGTAAATTTGCTTTTGACATTAAAAGTTAAACTCCATGATACTAAACTACATAATACTTGTATTTTTTTGTACTTTGGTGTGTGTACCTGCTGTGGGGGACTCTGGACTGGGGGTCAGTGGCTCCAGCGTTGTCTCAGTAGATACATTTCTCTTTGGCTCCTAAAAACACATCATCAACAGTATTTATTTGCTCTTCTGATACTAATTTGAGTATTTGTATTGTATTGCATGTGTTTTTCAGCGTTCATGGAAATGTCTCCGGCTGGTTCCTCACCCCCTGCGACTCGCTCGTGTTCAGCTTGGCCACCTGCCTGCGGAGGCGCTGACATTCCCTGTACTTCTCCTTGTAGTGCTCAGCAGCCATGTGGAGACGCAGCTTCAGCTCCTCCACCTCCCTCTGGAGCTCCACCTCCGCCTCTGATACCACAATCGGGCTGGGCGTCGCCTCCCCACAGGTCCCAACACCCTGGAAGAAGAAAAAATAAATAAAAAAAGCGATCTGCTTCAGTTGAGGATTTGATTTTTTCCATCAGATTTGCGGTGGCTCTCTTGTTGTGTCAAAAACAGCTGGACTTCGAACATAAATTTAAAATCCATAAAAAGTGAGATGGAGATCAAATCTGAGGACGTTTTTACACTAACCACTTCCTTCTGTGCGGTGCTCCTCATGCGGTCAAGCTGGCTCTCCATGCGCTGGCACTCGGCCTGAGCATCGGCCAAACTGGCTCGGAGCTTGTCGGCTTCCAAGCGTGCGCGGTACAACTCGGTCATTGTGTGGTCACGGGCGCTGGCTGAGTCGCGGATCTCCGAGGCCAGAAGGGAGGCCTGTTGTCTGGACGCCTGGAGCTGTTCCTCAGCCTGACGGAGCTGCTCGCGCACACGGGACAGCTCTGCCTAAAGAATCAACAAAGAAAGAACACCTGAATTTAGTGATTTTGTTAAATAAACACACAAATAATTATTAAGTATTTCTACGCAGGGATCCTGGTGTAATAGAGGAGAGTACACAACATCCTACAAGACCCAACACACCCTGCACATCATCTGTTTCATCTGCTGCCCTCGGGCAAACGATACAGATCTATCCGGGCCAGAACCGGTAGACTGAGTCACAGCTTGTACCCCCCTGCAGTGAGGCTGCTGAATGAACACTTTACCCTGAACTGTTCCACTATTGCATTCATTGTCCTGTGTTTGATGCAAGTTTTTTATATTGCAATGTCTGTCTGAAAGATACTTAAACTTCTATTTTGTTGTGTTTTTTATACAATGACAATAAAGTATTGAACTGAATGATTGTCTAATGAATGAACTACAGCTCAGTTCATATCTCAGTTTGTTTGTTTATTTGTATTTTGGGATGTGTGGATTAAAAAAAAAAAAAAAGGGAGAAAAGTGTTCAGCTTTTATATAACATCGGGTATGTGTTCTCACACACTTCATAGCCACCATTTCTGTAATAATATTTTTCAATAAAAGTGTAAAATCTTTGTCACCAAGAGCATTTCCTTACGAGGTAACCAGTACAAGAGTCAGTACACAAGACAACAGAAAATATAAAATACATAAGTGTAACTCACCTTAACCCCTTGATGCCGATTGTCGCGAATTTACATCAAACCCCCCCCCCCCGCTCCAAAATACAACAAAAATACCATCTACTTGAAAGCAAAAATGCAAGTCAATTTTTTTTTCCACAATTGGAAATCGATTCAGGCGTTAAGGGGTTAAAGGTCTATGTGTTATTTCTACGTCAAAATATTAAAATATGACCTAAAACTATGATTAGAGTGTTCAGAGTGCAAAGTTATGCCAAAGTTATCACATATTTGGTCTCCGTTTCAGAACAGTGTGTAGTAATGATAATAATAATAATAATAATCTTAATAATGATAATAATAATCATAATAATAATAATGATAATGATAATGATAATGATGATGTAATATAATACACAGGATAACATTGAAATCTGCCAATAGAGAAATGGTGACTTTTTACCTTGTCTGCTTTATGTGCCAGAAGCTCTTTCTCTAGGCTGTCCCGCTGGGCCACACAGGCCCGAAGCCTCTCCAGCTCCTCCTGAAACTGGGCGATGGTTACCTCCCTGTTGAGCTCCACAGCCTTGAGCATCTGCAGCTCTGCGCTCAGCTTCGTGTTCTCCAGCTCAGTGCTGCGCAGGTGGGCCTACACATGTGATCACATACACAGCTCAACAACACAAGTCTATTTATTTACGGCTCCTTTTCTCCAAGAATAACTTTCTCCTACCTTATAAAGGTCTCGTTCGTCCTTCTCGTTCTTCAGCTGGCTTTCTAAGCTGTCCCTCTCCACTGTCAGCTTCTTCAGACGGTCACGGAGGCTGAGGCAAGAAATAGTTAAACTAAGCTTGGTACTGATTGTGCGTTTTATACATATGTCTTACAGATGTGATGGCTCCGTTCAGTTTTTTTGAGGCCTTAGTTTGTTCTTTCCATTATTTATGATGAGTGGTATGATGAAGATGTTGAGAAAGCAGAAGGCAGGAAAGAAATCTTCTTCAAACACAGTTATTTAGGTGGTCATGTCCTCACAGAAATGAATGAGTTTGGATGATTGATGGGTATGTGTTAGCATTCCCCACTCACCAATCGAGCTCAGTCTCCTTTTGTAAGCCTCTCTGGGTGACTCCCAACAGGTCCTCCTCCAGCTGGCGGACCCTGTCGGTGGCCTCTGTGAGCCTCCTCCTCACCTCCTCTCTTTCTTCTGACAGACCCTGTGACGAGCGCAGCAGCTCCTACATGACAGACAGGATATATTCACCATACATCATCCTATTGGAAGTTTATAGCAGGGGTGTTGAACTCATTTTAGTTCAGGTGCTACAGCCTCCCAGTATGATATGAAGTGGGCCAGAGCAGTAAAATAATAATATAAAACTACTCTCTACATACTAGCTGAGGACCTAACAGACAGAGATAATGGTGATTTGTTTAGAGTGTCGCTCTGGACAGCTAAGAAAGTGATTAAAACACAGTGGTTTAAATCACAGCCCCCCAGCATAATACAATGGTGGGACATAGTAAAGATATTATGGAAAAAACACAGCAAAACTACAACTGAAAGCGGAACAATTTGAGACAAAAAGGAAACTAATAACACAAGTGATAAGCAGATAATTTTTTGCACTTTTGGGGGGCTACTGGTCCAACATGGAAGGGTTGAGCTTAACCACTTTATAAGAAAGATTCTACAGATAGTTTGTTTTTCCCATTATCATTAAAGCTGCACTATGTATCATTCATCATCATCATCACAATGTTTACATGTGAAATATTCATATTAAGAGATGTGCAGTAATGATAATAACAAAATATACACTATGATCCTTCATGGTGAGTTAACCAGTGGGTTTAAGCACCTAATCTCCTATCCAAAATCACAACAGAAGAGTCACTGTTTCACTTTAAATCACTATCCAGGAGTTTAAAAGAGTATTTCCTCTACATATGCACACACTCTCCCCTGTAAGATCATCCCTGCCATTGTAAAATATTCATTTTTTCCAGATATAGCCGTTAAAGTCATCTGGAAAAACCCTTGCAGGGGTTTTCCAATCGAGTCTACACCAGAAACTCAACATCTACAACACATTTCGACAAGACAATCTTACATGAGGTAGTTTTCTATTATAGTTGTTCCCTTGAAAATAGTCTGGATCCACATCCACTTTCTAGATTATAAGGGAACCTACTGCTTTTACAAAAATACACACACACACACTGCATTAAAACATCTATCACCACAATCACTTTCCTGTTGATCCAGAAGACAATCCAGAAGTGAGCATATTTTCCTTTCAATTTCTAAATCAGCCCTATTTGTATAGTATTCCTAACCTCACTTATGAGCCATGTCACTTCAGATGTGGTACTTACACATTTTGCTGATTCTTTTTTCATATTAGAGCTATTCATACTCATGTCATCCAGTCCACCTTAAGTAATGACAAAACAGAAACATGAATCTAAATCCTGGAGGTATGTTTTCAGGGTCAAAATATTGGTTTATAAACACATGTTGCTTTATATATTCACAACACAAAGGAATTATTCAGGCTGTCGGATCTGACGGGGCTGGGGTTCTGCACTTTTGTTCAATACTACCATACACAGTAAAACACAACATGTACTGTCTGCTATGTCCATATGAACCTGTTTGTATACATAAGGTTTCAGTTTCCTTGGATGGATCTCCTTGCCTTTCATTTCTACCCACTTGGTTGGCATTTCTTTATTTTTCTGTGTCTTAAAAATAGTGTCTTATCTGGAAGCATCCGAGTCATTCATTAGCTACAAATCTAAACTGATGCCTGAAGCAAAAAGAACAGCTGAAGAGTTGCTCTTCATACAGCTGATTTACTGTCATTGGACTGTGCTCTGCCTGTTTCACAAAACCACAATCTAGTTTAACTTCGAGGATATTCGAGATATCTGTTCCACTATGACGGCCTGTTTTTTTCTCACGCTCCTACTGGAACATTTGAATTTCCCTTCTGGGGTTCAGTAAATCTTATCTTATCTTAACAATCACAAATCACTAGTTACAAAGTATGACACACTCAGTTAAACTGATCAATCAGACAAACAGTAGCAGGATGCGGTGAAGAACAAATATGTCTGTCATAAACAAATGATTCCAAACTAATTTCCGGTATTGTTCAACAGATTGTATAAGATTTCTTTTCTCCAAGTGGTACGCCTGCGGAAGACAGTCCTTGTTTGAACTTGCGGCTAATCGAGCCTAAACCACATTAAATCATTCATACTGAACATTAGTTATGGCAGAGCAACATACCTCTGCACACACCCTGGTTTCTGTTTGTACCGTGCACTCAGACACTCTCAGACACACGCACTGCAGAGAGAAAGATGGACTCTACAGCAGCACATTCAAGGACATACAGAGACAGACAGCACACAGTACACCCGTCAATCCACAGCAGACATAGTGCATATGCACACATCAATGTGCACTCAGGCCTGTCTCCCTCTGGGCTTGGCTCTGTGTAGATTACTGTATGATTTTTACGGCTGGCGTTTGGGAAGCACTTTAGCAGTGCATAAAGACCTTATAAAAAGTGTAGTCGTAAAATTAGCAGCCACAAAATATGTACTTATGTTTTCATGTTAAACTCAAAGGATATTTTCATCAGCGTGGCATGAGCTAACACACCTACTGTAAATGCTCTACAGAAAGAAAAAAACTTTGCTCTCACACACACACACACACATTATTATGCACACACTCTTACCACACAAGTCATATATCTACAGATGGACATGCCTGTTGAATGAAAAGCAGCATGGTAATAACAGCGTGTGTGTGTGTGTGTGTATTACCGTGGAATTTATGGCACTTTTGTCCTTCGTAAAAAAAAAAAAAAAAAAAAAAAATAGAGGAGAGGAGAGGACTAACTCAAAGCAGCCTGTTCTTACATTGGGCCTAAACCAGAACGCAGCACTAGGGGGCGATAAGAGACTGGGTTAGAGCTAACAAAAGTGTTGGCAAGTGTTTCACCTTCCCCTCTCCCTCCTTCTCATTTCCCACCCCTCTATGCTTTCATTGAGTTTCCCTGAATTGACTGTATTTAGCAGTTTGTGCCAATGTACAGCTTATGAAATAAGTCATACAAGAGTAAAGTGTGACTCATTTGAGTGACAAAAGAATGAGTTTGTGTTAAAAGTAAATTAGATGGATATAAACCTAGAATCAATTTTGATTATTTATTCTTTAACTTGTTTTTTGTTTAGACATTTGTGTTCGTCATGCGAATCAAAAAAGTGAAAATGAAGCCGGGGGGACAGACGGACTGAGAGGAAACAGACAGTGAGAAAGCAGTGGCCACTGAATCGCGTGACTGAGTGGTGTTTGTCCCTGAGGCTGGGCCGGGCTCTTTTTTCAGGCAGGCGGTTTGTGGACTACCCTCCTCTCATTCCACACACAGACTAAAAGGGTTTGCAAGCGGGTGGCATAATGAGTGTGTTTGTGTTTGTGCATGTGCATGTGTGTGTGTGTGTGTGTGTTCGCTTGTGCATGTGTGAATGCACATTATAGAGGCCCTGTGGTGTAGAACCTGAATGTGAATGTGAGATTGAAACAGGGGGGTGCACAATGTGTACGCGTATGAGCATGTGTGTGTTTGTGTGTTTGACGTCATGTTTGTTCACTCTGTGGTCGTGATGGCATCGTCCCTGACGCCAGATGCCCGGGAAAATTTTGTCCCGATTCCGCTCTGGCCCGCTGAGTCAGGTCATTAAAAAGGAGAGAAAGATTGGCGTGCGCGCACACACACACACACATTCGCACTCGCACACACGTGTTGCGGCTTTCTGTGAGTCTCACAGACATGGACGCAGATTATTCATAAATTCAGGCCTTTGAAGTTTTCAGACCTGTGATCACTGAGGAGGAACTGGCTCCACACATGTGCAAACAGAGGCTGACCGTCTATGCACACAATCACCCCTACACACGCACACACACATACACATCCTGACATGCAAATACACACATGCATAACAAACTGAAACTGCCTCACCTTAAGTAACACTGAGCTGGAGCAGAGTGTCATTCAAAATCCCTCATACTGGTTTCGGTACAAATACCTTTTCCATTCAAATCATTAATTATATTTTTCCGCCCATTTGCACTTGAATACCCTCACTCAGTTTAAAAAGCTTATCATGCTCTGACGTTGATGAAATTTACATCTAACTGAAATATTTTATCACAGGATATGAAACGATACCAGGCATCATTCAATACGGTCCATGCAATTCCATCTGTACCATAAATGTACTGAAGCTGAATACCCAGCCATTAAGCCTCATACAACAGATTTTTCTCTTTCTTCTGCTCTTATTCTTATTAAACATACGGTTGAGATGTAAAAACAGTATCTCATTTTCAACACTCTTCACGTTCTATGGCCGATGCAAACAAACTTAATTTATAAATGGAACACCATGTACCTATGATGACTGGATTACTAAAATTGTCGGGAAAATAAAAAAGGTTTCCCCATTGATGCCAGTTATAAACCCTGTATTTGTTATTTCCAGTATCGGGTGCCACATCTCCAATTAGTTCTTTAATAATAATAATAATAAGTTTTCAGTTATTGCTAATGTTGCTCTTCATCATATTCTAGTCTTTTGTTTGAGGTGCATCCCTCCAGCTGTTGTGTATATTCCAGAATATTTGCACAGGTAACACGTGCCCTTATGCAATGTTTAAAGGGTGTTACCTATGCTCATAACAAACACTTGGCTGCATGCCTCCAATTTTATGCATACGAACAGATTTTGATGGTTAAATATGTGGTGACTTACTGAATGTACCCAAATGTCACATGAATGACTCCTTTTCTATCGATGCTCATTCATTATTTTGGTTTTAAATCCTCTCATTATCCACCCTCTAAAGCGTGTGGGTTCCACAGCCCTCTCCCTCTCCTCTAACCTGGTTGTGTGTCCGCAGAAGGCAGCATGTCTCCCTCTCCTGCTCCCTCTCCCTGGCCAGTCGCTTCTGCTCCTCCTGCAGCTGCTGTTTCTCCTCCTGTAGGAGGCGCATGGCCTTCAGCAGCTCTCTGCGTTCCTGCTGGGCCTCCTCCACACGCTACCAGGCCACAGATAGCACGCAAAAAGAAAAAACGGAAGGAATGGTGAAGTGATTTCAACTATTAAAACAACAACTGGAATGTTAAAATTGAATACATGATGTCTTCAATCTTTTATATCACAAGGAATAAATCTATATCTAATGAGTTCTTCACACACTAGAATACATTTCTCTGACCCTTACAGACGGTAAAGCCAAAGTCTGGGATTATACACAGAAAGGAGCTCAGAACCCATTCCTAAAGTGCACTCAAAGCTTTGACTTTTTATGCAACCTTGGCATGGAATTAACTGTAAAATGACATTGGCCTAGAAACACTCCCTTCCTGAAAATACCTTTCACGCTATTTTACAAACAGTCACTTAATAGTTACGTCATCTTTCACCTGAGGGAGTATGTGTAACAGATACTACTATTATGGCCTGTATGCTTCTTTTATACTTTCTTTACCCATGTCCCTTACATTGGTTTGATTTGTTTTACATCTGATACTGTTTTTTTTATGTGAGACTCTCTGTTTGGGGGCAAAATCCAGGACAAACCTAAGCAAATAAAATACCACAGTCTGTATTTTGTATCATATCAGCATGGCCTACCTCTAGCAGACCGGTCTTGGTGGTGACGACCAGTATGTCTGAGTTACTGTCGTCCTCGGTAACAGTCAGCAGCTCTTCGGTGGGTGTTGCGGACCTGAACTGGAAGGGCGTGCTGGCGCCTCGTATGTCACCAGCATGCGTCACATAACAGAACTGGTAGAACTCTCCATCAGACTTCGGAACATAATACCCTAAAAACAATTAAATAAATAAAAAGTTTTACTTTAAATTATCTTCACTTAAGCTAACTACTAATGTTTTGCTAATTCACTAGCGATGTGATATGAAAATGTCAATACACCTGAGTATCACAATATTATTTTCTGTGATACTGTACCTATTAGTAAAACAGTCTATTAAGTTTGCATGTATTGCTCACATGCAAAGATTCATAGGAGAAAGTGTTTTTTTTTTCTTCATTCACTTGACTAAACTCCAACATGACAACATAAACAGACACAATGTGCTAGTTTCCCTACTACAAAAATTTGAAAAAAAAAAAAAAAGGTACCACCATTTCATAAACATAGCAGTATACTGAATTGCGGCCCCTGCATCATGATAACAGAAGATTCTTACAGTTACACAACCTTATTTGTCATTTATTAACCTTTATTTAACCAGGAAAAAGGCTCGTTGACATCAGAACGCTCTTTTGCAAGCATGTCCTGTCCAAGACAGCAGCAGCAGAAGTTACAGAAAATAGAAATTGCAGCCATACATCCACACTAAAAACATACATAAAACACATAATAAAACTCAGTTCTAAAACCATGCATAAGACACTATACTAGTAACATACGTACAAAACACCATCAATGACATCTACATCCAGATTTATCCCTTTCCCATTCATTTAAACTGCCTGAATGTATTAACAGACACCAGCTCCTTCCTTTTTAGGTCCTTCTGTCGGCTGTTCCAGACAGTGGGAGCAGAACATTTAAAAGCCTTCTTTCCCAGTTCTGTTCTTACTCGTTATTATTATTATTATTATTATTATTATTATTATTATTATTATTATTATTATTATGTTAAAATAATAATATATTATCATTTATTTTAGCAAGTAAGCATTTACAACACAAATGACCTTAATATAACAAATACAACCAACAGAATACATGCAGGTACATTATTTCAAATTCATTCATTTATGCTGAAAAAGGAGTGGGAAGAAGAAAACTTTTTTAGTCCCACGCCTGTTTTTCATCAATAACTTAACATAGTTTGAAGTACTCACTCCTGTCTTTAAACTTCAAACCAAGACAATGAACAAATAGGCTTATACCAGATTATAATAAACTCATTCAACTGTATTTACATTATTTAACCGAAATTTGTGTTGAAAATAGAAACAAAGCACTGTGGTGTTACCGCAGGTAACAGTTAACCATTAAATTACATTAAAATAATAATTATACACCAACAATGGTAAAAAAACAAACAAACTACAATACCACTAACAGAAAAGAACAACACATACCAGCAATAGTAAGAACAATATATTTGAGTTGCAGTACAAGTACTACTGGCCGAAAAATTATTTGACCAGTGCTATAGTCCTCAAAAATGGTGACTACTACACAGCAGAGTGGGCACAATTTGGGGAAAGTAGTTCAGTAGGTAAAACACATTCTATACACACCATTATTACATATATACATTGTCTTGTATTTAAGTTTACATTAAAATTGTGTTCAATTTTTTATTGACATTACTCCCCTCTGTTGTAATATTACACTAGGAAAAGCATTACGCAAATAAAGCTTATATTTATAGAGCCCATAGATACACACAATGGGATCCAAATCAAACAAATAATCCATGTGTTAAACCTGGGTCTCTGGAATAGAGAAAGTACAGAACACACAGTAGCCAACCGGTTTTACTGACTACTAACACACCACAGCTTGCTCTCATATTTTCACTGTGTAATATCTGACCGTTAGAGGCTCAGTAAAACCAGTTTGCAGGCCTTCAGAGTGTGTGTGTGTGATTGTGTGTTGTGTGTGGTTTGAGAGGTGCTCAGGTCCCAGGCCGCCGTTTGCGGTTGTGTTCCCTTATTAAATAAAAGTGCTGGTTTTTATATGCACCGTAAAATGGAGGAGTTACTTTGGAATACCCTGAGTCTGTATAGTGGTTTACATAGTGTGTGTGTGTGTTTTCGTACCTTGGAACACCACAGTCCTGTGCACAGTACTTCCTGGTTCGTAGTTTTCAGGCATCGGGGACCAGAGGAAGGTGTAGTAATCTCTGGCTGTGCTCCATCCCACCTAAGGACATAAACACAGATGAATACAAAACTATATATATATATATATATATATATATATATATATATATATAAAAAACACAGGCC
>JAQQZY010000003.1:11251959-11262513 GCA_030068375.1 Ostorhinchus rueppellii | reverse complement strand
TTTATATAAAAATGTCATAGAAGTTGGTGGCCTATGTTATTATATTGAAACGTCATGTAAAATATAATTTGTGAAAACACTGTAAAAACTGTACATGGATGAAAGGGAATAAAAATGTATCATGTATTTGGCAAAACAAAAAAAAAGCCAACAAGGTTCAAAAAGGATGAAACATAATTCATTGTGATGAAAAGAATATGGTTCATTTACAATTTTATTTTAGCCAGTGTCTGTTATTTGTTAAAAACAGGATTGTATTTGTGTTTTGATGCCACAGTGTGTGTTTCTACTGAAAACGACTTGGTCAGTGTCATACCTGTGTCAGCTATCCAAGCGAAATACCAGAGGGCTCAAATGTACTGTCATTTATTTGGATACCAGTGTCTTTGGATCATCTGGATGTTAAATTTGAATGCTCTTAAGGTCGAACCATAGTTATAAGATAAGAAGAGGATTCACCGTGTGCACCCCATGTGTCCACTGGTTTTCTAGTGAACTTCTAAATCTGATAGAGTCCAGCCCATGGTGACTGTCAAACACACACACACACACACACACACACACACACACACACAGACAAAAATATATATATATATATATATATATATATATATATATATATATATAAAAAAGACAGGCCCAAGTCAGCAGCAAAACCATAAAATAATACTGTATGGTGCAAAAACAAAAAGTCTACAAAACATTTCTGTTTTTAGGAAGTGTGCTTCATTAAGAAAAGTGGATTATTAGCAAATTCAAGGAAAAGCATGGAAACATTTAAAGTCCACTCATTCTTCCACTCACACCACCTCCCCCTTTCCTCCTTCCTCCCCGGGTCCCTGCCCCTTTTGGATACACAAAAAAGGGGCAGTGAAGGTGTGAGAAGGAGGAGGGTATATGTTTTGTAGCTTAGCGTGCATGTACACACACACACACAAGCAGACTTATGAGATTTTTAGAGACCCACATGGAAATATAAGGGCGGAAAAAAAAATAGGAACGAGGAAAGAAAAGGTGAAAATTTTACACAAAATGGCAAGGGAGATGTAATTCTATGGATTTCACGTGTTGTTAGGTGACATATGATGAAAGGGAAAAGTGAACATCATAACTCAGGCCCTGCGTCGTAAATCTGTCGCTCACAACCACACACTGGAGCTGTTCGAGGCCTTTCGCACACATACCCACACCTCATTTCAACTCATGTGTAGTACATGTTTGTGACGTTACATAACTACACTTAGGCTCTGGATAACTCAACCAGCTGTTTTACTTTAGGACATTTATACATTCAAAAAAATCTGAAACAGGCATGGTGAGAGTTTGTCATTTCTGTCACATTGTAATCGTGTTAGATTCCAGTTTGGGAAGTTGGCAGACTATGCTTCAGGAAACTATAGGATATACTAAACACTGAGGGTGCCCCAATTTTGTTTATATCAAAATTAACTCTCAAAACTTATACAGTAACACACAAATAGACCTCCTCAAGACACAAACTTGTATATTAAATATTTCAATATGATAAAAAATATCAACAATCACACTGACAGTTGAATGAATTTTAGTAAACAGTAAATCAAGAAACAGGTCTGGAAAAGTATTTTAAAGCCTTAACTGTAAATCAACTGAGCAACCAAAACATTTGTCAAAATTTCAGGTCTTGATAATACTCTTAAATGATACATAATTGCAGCGTTCGCTTTATCAAACCATTACATTGGGTATTATACTGTGCAAAACAAATGGTAATTGTCAGCATGGAGAGTTTGGGCCAAGAACATTCTTTCCACCTCCACAGTATCTCAGTGAGTGGCTAGGCTCTAAATGGACTCCTGCCAGCCCTGCTTTTACGCTCACGTGTGTTTGCTTAAGAGAGAACAGACATAAATAATTTTGCTAATTGTAGAGTGAAGTTGACTGACATTTGGTTAGGTATGGTGAAGCATTCCAGCACAGGAGTGATGTTATAAAATAATCACAGGCAAAGCAGCTATCAATCATTCAACCAAGGTGTGAGGGAACAGCCTGATGACATGTTAATTATACACTCACACAACGGGTTTCTCCCTGCAAACATGCCACAACCAAAATCCTCCACAGGGCTTTTTGGGGAGTTTTGTATGGGTATGTGTGAGTCTATGTGTGACAACACACAAAATCACACGAAGACTAAAAGTTTCAAAAGATAAATACGCTTTAAAAAATCTGCTACATCTATGTGCTATGTACAGGAAAAGCTACTTATCATGCTGGAAAATAGCAGGGGAAAAAAAAGCTGGATCAGAGTGTATAGTATGCTCTTCGTGAGTAATGCTTGTGTGTATCATCTAACAGCAACAAGCCAGTTGTATCAGGATCCCTGTGAAGAAGACAGTGAGCATTTTTAACCACTAGGGGGTGTCTGTGCTCAACTCAAGTGAATATGAGCAGCCTGAGTCATCTTTGTAGCAAAGCAGCTCTAATGCTCAGTCTCTCTCTTTATGTTTGAAACAGGTAACACCTGTAGATGTTAAAGGAAAGGAGGGAGAAATAGTCTCTCCCTGAGTCACCCCTGCGTTGACGTTTTGCCTCTGGGAGTTCAACACATAAAGACTCCAAGAAGACACACTGGTTGTTGCAACTTCAAAAGATATCAATAATTTTTACTGATTAGGTAAACGTCAGGGCTTCCAAACATCCTTCATGATTGTTATGATCTCATTCCCCACCCAAATTAATTAATAATTTTTATTTTTAATGGTGCATATAAAATAAATAATGGAGGACCTACTGGTGCATGAATGACTTGCCTTACGTGAATAAGGAGGAAATTATCCAACACCTAATCTCTCTAAACTTCTTGTGATAATATGCATATATAAACATTTTTTACACACACTTACAAAAGGCAGACAACTACGTCAATGGGATTAAAGAGTCTTCATGCTTCCCAACATGAAACATCATCTAACCATCAAACAGGTTTCATTAGCATGCATTAAAATAATTGCATTTTCCAATCAACTTTTTCCAAATAAACCCAGCATCTTTATGTCTTTGTAATTAACATGGTGGATTTGAAGTCAGTTCTTAAACAACGATAAAATGTTTGTCTTTTGACTTTACGAGACATTAAGTTTCCTAGTTCACATTTCCTGTTAATTACGTGTGAGATTTGATGGTCTTGATAAAAGAGCAGGGGAAAGGGCGGTTAGCAGGAAGTACAGAACAACTGATGGAAAGACAGTGGGGAACGAACAAGTGAAGTGGAGTGGGGAAGCAGGTTCTAATAAGAATCAGAGTGTGCCATAAAGAGCACCAAATGTTTGCCCCCCAGCGAGACCCACTGCAACCAGCCCACCATGTACACTCTTCCTCCGTCTGCAGGGAGAGCAACCACACTAAAGGTTGTGGTAAGGTTTTAGGCTTGTAGTGAAGAGCTTAGCCATTAGTGTTAAAGCAGATGTATGTGTTAGTGGTCCATCTGCAAACCTATGGCCAATTAATAAAACCCTAACACATAATCTATGTCACAAACACTTTGTAATACACAGTAATAGCTATAATTTCAGTCTCTAAATATTAGTGTGTAACATACATGATTAACAGAGTACTCTTTAATCTGTTCTGTCTTTCCAGCTCAGTAAAATTACAGCTCCTGTGATCCATGGATCTTACCTTGAAGATGCCCACCCAGTCTTTGGGGTGGGGGGTAATATAAGGAGTCAAGGTGTACCGGCACTCCAGGGGTACTTGAGGAAGGAAACTCTTTCCCACATTCTGGAAGATGACATGGGCAAAGTTGGATGTTTCCATGATGCTGACGCTGCTGCCTGGTGACGAGTCCACCACCTGGAACGATGACATTGTATCCTGTCGGTCACTTCATTTGTCTGCAAGGAAAAAATAACAAAAAGGATATTATTTAGTTGAATGGAAAGATATCACAGCTTATTTAATCCATGTATGCCCAATACATAAGAGCTATAAAAATAAATGCAGGCTTCAAACAGCGAGCCAAGTCTCTGTAATTTTAAACATTTAAGACCAATAGAAGTTTAGGATCTATTAAACATCCTGTTGTACTGGTACTGAACTTTTAGGGACGCACCTAATGTAAATACAAGACAATACTGAGTGATGACAAGCATTTGCAGCAGATGTTTATCTTCTATGACTGGTGGCTTTATTCTTAATTTGAGCATTTCTATCACAAAGTTCAACAACCAAACACTAAATATGCCTGATTTTAAGGCCTGTCACACTGTATTCAAGATATTTTAGACATAAAATGCAGATTGAACTGGATTGTAGGCTTTTCAAGGACCCACATAAATTAAATATCAGATTCTTTCACCATCTCAGAAAATATATACTGGGATGACTAGGACACTGAATTAACTCCATCCAACCTATATAAATGTTACAAGTAAAAGGATGACATTGATTATATTTTTCATAATTATTATTAGTACTGATTGGCATAAGTATTCCAGGGTAGATAATAATATTTAATATAGATTAAGGAGGAGGGAGTACTCCATGTGAATACAGGGTGTTGCCAAGATAGGGCGTAGAACAGTGAGTGTAAATGTATTTAGCTGCTTTCCATTTATCTTCCTCGGGAGTGTGAATGGATCTGAAACAACACCCCGCCCTATATTTCCATATATCTAGCCATGGACAGCTAACAGGAGATAAAAGCATATGAGAGTAATGAGGTGTTTAAGCAGCAAAGCTCAGCTAAAACCTCCCACCAAACATTGCATATGAGCTACACTGAACTATAACAACCAATATAAACCAAAGTACACGTATCATAAAGCGCACACGACACAGCCTGACACATAAAACTAGCTTAGCTGAGTTAACCAGAGGATAATCTCATTAACGGTAGCTCGGCTGCTAACATTAGCTTATGAACAGGCCATGTCCTGTCAAGTCACTAGCTAGCAAAACATTACCTTTGTAGAACAGCTAGCTGTCGGAAACAACAGGCGAAAATCACAGGCATAAATTGGGCTGGGAATGGAGAAGAATAGTACCCATTATATATATATATTCCACTCGTAATTAAGAGTGATTTTCTGCGGACACGCCGATGTTTTTGCCCCTGTTCCTCTTGTTGTCAAAGCCCTGCCGATGATGCGTCCCTTCCTGGAGGAGCAAATGATGCTGAACTTCCGGGATGCTGAGAAGCAACAAGGATGCTGAGGAAGCTAACGACTGAAAATGAGATGTCTCTGCGGCTCGAAAGAGTGCTATTAATGCTCAAGTTACTTAAACTACATAATTGATTCTATATCGTTGCCTTTAACCGGTGATTTAAACCAGTACCAGCGTTTATTTCTGAAGATAATCTTAATTTGTACCTTTCTAGAAAACTATTCATATAAATAACCTCAGATTTATTTTCATACCTTTTAATATTGCAGATTTTGAGTTTTCCATGCTGTACATCACATAATATACATTGTGGAAGCTAAAGGGCATTGACAAATAAAACAACAGGATATCCCGCCTTTGCGCTATTTCTATTGGCTGAGTGAATAATCTGAGAGCACCAATTGGTCAAATAACAATCAATCATACCAGTTCTATGTGGCTTTCCTGGCTTGACAGCTGTCACTACACGCCGAGGTCAAGGGGAAAGAAGCATGGCAGCGTTATTTAGAGGGTCACGAAATTTATTGCGAAGGTGGAATAAGCATGTCGACCTTGCCTTCGGTAACGTATTTGCATTAACAGTCGGTGCTCTTGTTGCTTTTGCCCTTTTGTTAATGTGTATATGGAGGGAAAGACAGACGAATCATGCAGCCTGTTAGCTAGCATGTTAGCCCTCTCAGGGAAGTGTGTAGTTACCGGCCAATTTAGTGTTTCAGTTTGGACAAAATGTACCTGAAGTGGCCTCCTACTGTGTGTCGCATTCATTCGGTGGGTTTGCACAATGTGCTTAATGAAAAGGAAAGTGATGAAATGTGAAGCTTTGGCCAGGAAGAACTCTTTGCAACTAACAATAGTCCGTTTGCAGTATACATTTGTGAGTAAATATCTGTTGCTTTTCACGTTGCTGTGTCCTAATTTAAGTGTTATGATTTTCCCATACAATAGATCTCTAAGTGTCACATATCTACAGATTATTACATCACTTTCCTGAAGCCTTTCTGATGCACTGTTCCCTGCCCATCCCACTATCCACCATCCCCCTTGTGATCCAGCAACAGTCTTCATTCATCTGATGATCTTAGTTCAGATGATACCTGAAATTATCCTATTTCTTATATATTACTACATCAGTATCAATATTTTCTGTAAGGCTTTTGTCTTCCTGGAGCTGAAACTGCAGTGCAATGTTGCTGAACAGATATGGTCTCTACCCCGTCCTGTGTAGTATATGGTAAAGTATTGTCACAGCTGCTTCTTATGGGTGTACATATCTGTGTAACACACAGCTCATATTTAAATTACTTGCATAACTTGTAATCTGCATATTTTCAATGTGTTTGCAAAATGTGTTCTAGTGTATTTGAATACATTTCCTGTTTGTGTCATACCAAAGCTTCCAAATCAAATAGATATATTGTAATAGACTGAATAATAATTCATATTTTTTTTCTCTCCCTGAATTCTTATAACGGTGGTAAACCACAGGGCCACATCAAGCCAAAGTGAGCATCATTTAAAAAATTAAGTTTCATTTCTCAAATAGGCTTTTTTTTTTTTTTTAGCTTAAGAACTCTATTTTATGGAACTGTTTACAAAATTTCAGCATCACTTGTAGACAAAAGATATAAAGATATTATGTAAAAAAAAAAAAAAAGATAATGTCAAATGAAACCTAAAAATGACTCAAATATGTAAATGCACTATTAACTTTAATAATAGTATTTTTGTCTTGCTTGTATTAGTAGTATTTTAAGTCTGAATCTGTAGGAATTAATTATTCAATAGTATAAGGATAGAGAAAGGTTATGTACAGTGAAATTATTTGTCAAATATGCTCTGCTATTCGCTGTATATATCCCTTAAGTTGTAATGTGTATGTTAAATAAAAGTTTATTTGCATATCTGTAGTGTTTTAGTTCCAGCAAAGTCTTTTGTTCTGATCCTAAAAAAGTGACAAACTACTGTCCCTGTGTCACAATTTGTTTTCAGAAAAACTGATCATTTAAAGCTTTTTTTTTTTAATCTAATGTTGATCACAATTGTAGTTTAACATCATAATTAAGCCCTATGTTTCATTTGGTATAATTTTTTCATGAGAACAGCATGTTTTGTTCATTTGCATAAAGGGGGGAAAAAGTCATGTTCATTTTGGATCCCTGTGTCACACAGCAGTAATTTAACGTATCATGTGAGAGTACTTACTAAGACCTAGTCATTCATACATGTATTTTTTTTATTTTATTTATTTATTTTTTTTAAGTCTTTAACACAGAGCTTACTCACCATGAAATGTGTCCCCATGTCACTGCTTGATCTGGCCACACAGCAAAAAAACATCAACCATCACAACATTACTGTTTATATAGTTGTTTTAACTTAGCTTGAATGTAAGTTGGTTTCAGATGACTTAGTAATTATTATACATTTATCATTTCTAACATTTTGACATGTGACATTAGACAAACTAGAATTACTGCTCAAAACACCACAGCATTGTTAAAATTATTGTGGAAATGCTTTTAGCAGAATTTTACAGAATAGCTTAATATTTGCCACTTCAGTCACTTACTTTTTCAGCCTAAATGTTTTTGTTTTGCTTTTTTTGTTCCAATTTATTGTGATATAAAATAATCACTAAGACCAAAGGCTCAGTCTACAGGACAGGTCTGAGGATACTTGTGTAAATTGAAATTGTGAAATTGTATTTCAGTTTCTCATAGATCATATGAGTAGGTACTTATCTGTCTGGTTAACTGTGCCTCTAACAAAACAGATATTTACTGCAAAGGTTCGATAATTGTTTATGGTCATTTTGTATTGATTGGTAGTAGAGAATGCTGTAGTAGAAATCAAAGCAGACTTTCAGCTTCACTGTCCAGGTTTAATCCTGTTGTTGTGGTCTGGCGGGTTCATCGCCAGTTTCCACTTGTTTACTATCTATTAACCTGGCTAGACCTTGTCTAAGCCAGTAGTGTTTAATAGTCTGGCCAGACTCCTCAGAAGCAGGTTGTGAGTTACAGTACAGAGATTTCTTTGTTCCTTAATTGCTGGGTCCAGTAACTGCAATTCTCATGGGAAAACATGAGGATTTGTTTTGGGTTCTACATGAATTCTTATACGATATCAACACTATGAATGTGCTCCCACAGATTTATGTTCAGTCTCCCTTAGCGCCTCTTTAACATACTGAACTTGAAAACAAGGATCATGTAGATACCATTTAAAATGTAATAATAATCTTTTTACTGTTTCTAACATTGTATTTTTTTTTCCTCATTCAGTGTCAACACGATCAATGGCCTCAAAAACTCCAGTGGGGTTTATTGGTCTGGGAAACATGGGCACTCCCATGGCCAGAAACCTGTTAAAGAATGGTTATCCTGTTATTGCCACAGATGTCTTCCCTGAGTCCTGCAAAGAACTGCAGGACCTTGGTGCTCAGGTAAAGCATATTCAGTAACCTATATATCCCATGCTAACATTTGACCTATTATGTAAAAGGCCAAGATCAGTTTCTTTAATTTTCTAACTAAAATGTATGCATCTGAGCTATGGTCGACATAAATCAATGCGACAATAAATTCATGAACGTATTTATTTTGTGTTTGTTCTTTTCTGATTGTCTCATATTAAGGTAATGGACACCCCAGCAGATGTTGCAGAGAAAGCAGACCGCATCATAACAATGTTGCCTTCCAGTCCCAATGTCCTAGAGGTCTACACAGGCCCCAATGGCATCCTCAAGTAAGTCAGATTTACTACCATGGTCTCTGTTACCGTGCATGACTGTCTGTGTCTGCATTCTACCATTTTTAATTTATTTTGACACAGTTTTTATTAATTGTCATTTTGTCGTGCAGAACATAACAAACAACAATCAGCAATAGATAATAGTCACAATCTAATAGTAATGATAATTTAGGTTGCAGTTGTGAAATGGCAATCAAGTTACCTAATTAATTACATTTTTAGAGCAGCAGTTTATAAAGCCTTTCGCAGGACTATGAGACAAACCACACATTAATTATATTTAAAGAAACTAATCTTATTATGTAAAATTCAGCTTGCAGCCTCAGCATAAATGTTAATCTCTCCAATTTGTGAATTTCATCAAGAATTTTCAATCAGTCTTCCAGCACTAGTGGATGGAGTTGAAGGCATTTTCAAGTGATTGTTTTTTTGTTTTTTGTTTTTTACTGCAGCACCAACGATTTTTAGAAGGTATTCATCATTTATTGTCAAATCATCTGGAAGGTCTCCTAACAATAGTGACAAAGTGGGTCGCTGTAATTTAAAACTCAAAATCGGTTCTATTTTTATTCCAACATCTTTCCAAAATGTTTAATTTTCATACATAAACGCCCTCCAGGTATGGAGAAAGATTACTATCAAAAATATTTATCCACAATTCTATCCATTCATATTCATAATGTTAAGCATTTGTATGTCAATAAAAAATTTTTACACAAAATTCTGCTATCATATGTATGAGTTTGATAAATTTAGGGTTAGGATTGTTTTTACAAGTATGAATCTAAAAGTTGTGAGTCCAACTCTAATTTCTACGACTACGAAGTCTTCACTGTGAGGACGAATTCAAGTTTATGGGTACGAGTAGAAAAACCCTGAAATGACGTCACATAGGTCACAAGGGAAGGTAATCGAACACCGATTGCTCCAAACGTGCATGCGCCAAAGATGGTGGACCTACTAGGGCAGGTGACGCATCACAGGTAAAGTAAATAATACATCCAACTTTTTTGTAATTTGTTTTTTATTTCATGAAATTGTACTGTTTTAATTGATATACAGTTTATGGACGAAAGACAGTACTGCTTAGCTTGCATGCTAACGAGCCGGGGAGTTTAGAGCAATCGGTGTTCGATTACCTTCCCCTGTGACCTATGTGACGACATTTCAGGGCATTGCATTCTGCAGTTTCTGCTGAAGATGACTGTAAAATACCAACTTCCAAAAAATAAATGTAGATTGTGGCAGACACATCTGACAGGACTAATGACACATAGAAATGGCTCTGGCAATGAGAAATCACGCTTACAATGTGAGGAAATTCACATGCATTAATCACTTAACTACTTCCAATATACGAACAGATTGTCGGGCAACACGGTGGTGCAGTGGTTGGCACTGGGGCCTCACAGCAAGATTGGGTTCGATTCCCGCACCAGTCACTAGTGGGACCTTTCTGTGTGGAGTTTGCATGTTCCCCCCGTGTCTGCGTGGGTTCTCTCCGGGTACTCCGGCTTCCTCCCACAATCCAAAAAGACATGCACTGATAGGTTAATCTGCTAATCTAAATTGCCCATAGGAGTGATTGTTTGTCTCTATATGTCAGCCTTGTGATGAACTGGCGACTTGTCCAGGGTGTACCCCGCCTTCGCCCTT
>JAQQZY010000003.1:11229174-11247740 GCA_030068375.1 Ostorhinchus rueppellii | reverse complement strand
TTATTATTATTATTATTATTATTATTATTATTATTATTAATAATAATAATAATAATAATAATAATAATAATAATAGGCTCAAGATTGTGGCTGCAGTACATTGCATATGTAGTATCTTGTCTTATATTCATAGATGTTTAATAAATGAAAATAATAGTTTAATATAATACTTTATTGGCAACTGGATGATTTTGCTGCCTGCATTTAAAAATGTAATCAGTCAATATATTTTGCAGTGATGTTAAATATAAATAAATTATGTAATTTTATTCAATGTAACAGCCTGATTCATTTGGTTGGTTAGCTTTGACAGCTTGTCCTTTTACACAAAAACACAATTTACATTCATTAATAGGAACATAAGCTAATATGACACATCTGTCTTACATTGTACACCTAATATGTTGTAAGTTAAGACATAAATACAAATGTTTCCTGGCCTTTTTTTTTTACACGTCTTTTTAAAACACAGTGATATACATACCAACTTCATAGTTATTTCAGTCTTGATCCAGTTTATTACAAAGAGTGACAAGTAGAGATAATGTGTACAATTTGCATAATGTTAATAGCTTATTTACCATTGGATACATCGACCCATCTAATACAAAGTTAGCATTTCACATTATTGAGTCAATTCAGATACATTTTCATCAGTATTGCTGGTAAAAACAACTCTCATGATATGAAATGAACTCACAACCGCATTAAACTACATTATAAATCCTCTGCACGAAGATGATACAGTGTATGTTTAACATGAAATGCTTCACCTTTTGTTCCCTAAGGCAACTAATCCACAAAGCAGGTTTTAATGCTCATATCAGATTTTGTTGCTGAAAATGCATATATCCGAGTTAGGACTACATATGAAAGTGGCTCATAAAAAACAGATATGGGTCACATTTAGGCCGCATTTGCCTGCAGTGTAAATATAGTCTAAATCGTTTTTTATCATCTTTTTAGATTAAATATTATAGTCAGATCTCTGAAAGTTTGAGAAGGACTTCAAGCTAAGTTGTTTTTTCCTTTTTTTCTAAAAAATGCCGCATTAATGTCAGAATGTTTGGAGGATATGTAGCTTCTGAGAAATGTATCTGATATTTTCTATGGTGCGTTTGTGACTACAGAATCAGCGTAAATCTGTAAATCATGTTCACGTCTCCCATCGGATTGAACGGTTCTGGATGTGCCACTAGACTCCCAGAGGAAAAGGACAACAGGAAATCATTATTTTTACTTATGTATTTTGTTTTTTTCTTGATTGAGAGACCCCTAGTGGCAGTAATTGCATACTGCTTATTTAAGGAGCGGCATTGTTGAACTAAAATTCTTTGAGTTTGCAGGGGACAACAATACACACAACACAGACATTCCAACATACTGTGTTTTTTCCTACCCCTATACTTTTGCAAATGCAGCCTGTTGTTTTTGTGGCTTCTCTATTGGTTTTTACTTTTTAATTTAGATTTTCCTTTCAATATAAAACTAATCTTTTCTTGTATGTGAGGTGGCATATTTAACAGAAAAATGTGTGTGTGTGTTTTGTGCGTCACTAGAGGTTTGGCAGCCAACTGTGGGAGCCGAACTGCAAAGTCAAAACCGTTTTTTAAAAAAGAACAAGCAAAAAAAAAAAAACCCAACAACTTCTCACCAATTTTCAACTCTTCTCATTATCTCATTGGCATCCTGCTGCTTTTCAGTCTTGCAAACTGACCAATGTGTTGGCCCTAAGCCTGTATGACCCAGCTGCATCATGATAAATACACACATTGTTGTTTCTGCCATCCACCATGGAACGTTATATTCAGACACTGGTTCTGTAGGCAGGCTTACGCTCGCTTACAGACACACAGCGCTTCCAGTGTCTGGTGTCTTTAAAAGTGTCCGCATGCAAAGTTGACCCACAACAAAACAAGCTCTGATGTCACAGACTCAGGGTGTTGGCACAGTAATGGCAAAAATAGGAGGTCTGGCTAACAAGCGGCAGGGTCGTTAGCAGTAATTACCCAGAATGCCTGTGTTTTGTGTCTGTGTGCCTATGGTGGGCTGCCACATTGCTAACGGACGATGGCTTTAAACAGGCCCTAAAAGAAAAAAAAATCTTTCATTGTGTTTTTCCCAGCGCTGGGAAAGTCAGCTATCGGTGCAAATGAAAGCAAAAAGGAGCCTTGTTGCTGTGAGACCATGGGCACTCTGGCTAATCTTGCCTATTTGCGAGGTCTTATAATCCTCAGCTAACTACCTATTTAAGCTGAGTCTCAACACCACTCTAATCATATCCATACCACATCAACCGAAGCCTGAGCATTGCAGTGTGTCATTTGCCGACAGTTTGAACGTCATCTTCCAGCCTGTAGGAGCTTGTTTGAGCCAAAGCTGGCACCAGTTGGGTCGTCAGTCAACGCTGCCAATCCACTGCTCTGCTGACAGACCTAGACTTTATTTCTCACCATCCATTCCCATAGGACCTGAGGCTGCATTGATAAGTCTACTTTGGCTCCATTAGTAATGGTTATTAATGTCACCCTTGACAGACGATCCCAAAGTCCATTCACATTGTCTTGTCACTTGTCTCTTTCTTTTATTGCTATAATTTTGATGGCCATGACCCAACTTTTTGTTATTTCTTTTTGTTGTCTCTTATGCCGTTGCAGACAAGATCAAGATGACTTTAAACTGTAGCAAAAACAAAATGGATAAAAACCTCACATGAGAATAAACTTGTGCATCTCCTGAGGTTGAGAACTGAAGATAATTGACCTTGAATTAGGAAGAAATGTTTATTTTGTGTCTCTTAGGACAGTTTCACAAGGTCACAAAATTTAAAATGGGATGTAATAATGACTATTTGGTACAGTAACAAACCATTAGTGAATTAGCCAATTTTTATTTCCCTTCCTCTTTCCTGTAAAAAATTAAAAAAAATAAATAAATTAAAAAAATTGGCACTTCCAGACGTGAACCATCTGTGACTATTAGAAACTTGATAAATACTGAGCTAAACATTAACGCCTTTGTAATTAATATCTTTGGAAATGAATGTCAAACAACCCATAAATGTCAAGATGGGATGAATTTTTGTTAAAGTGTTATTATTTTCCTTTTTAAATGAAGTTCCAATGAAGAAGTGTCACATTAGGTTGTGGAATCATAGTCTACTGTACCAACGCTAAGCTTTTGTAAAATGTCCTGTTGGTCCTAATTAACCTCCTTATAACCTCTGTTATCTGTGAAACATGCATGCATAAGTATAAACCAAGGTATGGCAAAAAAATAATATAGTGGTTTTTTTTGTTTTTTTTTAAATAAAATCACTTCAGTCAGTTGATTATTAATTTGCATATCTTTTGCTAGGTAAAAAGTCACTGCTTCTGTTACCACTTTCCACCATTTGCTACTTTTCTCATAAAGCGTACCTTTACTAAATGCTTGCATTGAAGTTCTTTGCTTTTGTTTAAGGCTACCTGTTGCCTGTGGCTGGTCCTGTAGCTGTTTGGCTCTCAGCATACTGTTTGGGATGTTGTCTTTTCAGGTGATTGAACAGGTTCGTGGTGTTGTCATCTGATGTGCAAACCATATCTGTGGAAATTTTGCACAGATATTTTTTACGGTTGTTTGCGCTTTGTTGTTTGGGGAAAAGCCAAGCCAATTCCATATGATGGAAGTGGAGTTCTTTTCAGGAAGCAACTCATCCATTTCGCTGTCAGCCATGACTCCCGCTACACAATGTGAAATCCACATGATGTGGACGTGAACTGACATGATGCATCTGTGTGTTGGCGTATAACTACGTCCAGAACTGTTGAATACTCCATGGCTCCTATTACATCATATTATAGACAATTCCATGATCGCTCTGCTTTGTCAGATCATTGTTGTAATCCTAATACCATTCTTCGTATTTGGATGTCTCTTTCACAACATAATAAACACTGAGTAGTTTAATCTGGACAAGTAATTTGAAACTACAATATTTAACTGGTTTATTTTGCACTGGGACTTTAACAGTTGTGGGGGTGTGCACATGTGGAAGTACTTCTTTGATTGCCATAATTCAACTAAATAAAGTAATGGAAAGTGAATATGGTGTCCTGCTTAAGACTTGCCTAATCTCCTGTACCTCAAGGCTAACTTATGTTTGTTAATGGATAATGTTTGAGGAAAGAACAGGAGAGTACTTGTGTTAACCTAATCCAGTCTGGGAATGGGATTAATGAGAATGTGAGCCTGAAGGCAGTTTAGTGGAGGTTAGTGATGATGACTCTGTGACACTCAGTCTCCGGACTCGGCTCACATGGGCAGGGGCCAGTGCTGCTGTAGTCTGTCATGTTGATGGCTAACTAGTCCTAGGAAGAGAAAGTGCTCCGCCATCTAGATTAGCATAACAAGCCTCTAACTGACGGGTACTGGTGAGTGGTGACACAGAGGAAGAAAAGGGGGGGCAGTGGGAGGGTGCAGGGCAGTAAAGTGACCAGGGATATTGAGAGGAAGGCTGGTAATGGAGGGGACTGGGGGGGGCATGCTCCAGATGGAGGTAGACCCACAGCAGCTGGGAACTGGCTCTTTTTGGCTCTTGCATCTCTGGCCCTGTGTCATCTGCTGCGTGTGTGTGTGTGTGGACATATAGTCAGCTGGTGTATGAGTTGCACAAAAAGTCTCTGTCTGTCAAATGCATCCAAAACGTCAAACTACACGTCACTCATATAAAAGGAAATTAGCATCCTGTCTATATGAAGGACAGTTTGTCCACCTGAACCATGTGAGTGTGAGTATATGTGTGTGTTTGTGTACATCTGACCCTGCCCGCTAACGGCCTAATTGGGGATCATTATTAACTTGCTCTATCCTAGATGAGTCTCATTGGGCCGAGGGAAAGGATTGATTGTGAACCTCTACGGCTTCCTCAATTCTCTGTCACTTACCATTGACCAGACTCTCCCCTATGGAAAAGACCAGTTACCGATGATGATAATGATGATGATGATGATGGCTGGTCTGGTGGTCAGCGGACAGATTTCGCAAACATTTAAGACTGTAGTAAACATAAGAAAGTATTTAGACTATACAAGAAACTGCATTAAATCTTCCCTCCCTTCTCACATTTCTGTAGTCACCTACTTGCTTGAGGTTCTCATGAAGTTTGTGTGCGCGGCAGTCGGTTCTCATGGCTCTGCGCTCGTTAAGTGGAACCGATATAGAGCCTGTTTTTAGCATAGCAGAGCGGCATTAGCAAAGTTGGCAGATAAACCGTTGAAAGTGCTGATTTCTTTTTTTGTTTTGTTTTTTATGTGCGCAAGCGATTTTGGTTAATGCACACCCTCGTACCATTTCACTTATTTACTTGATATCCGTTATGCTTTTTACAGGGCCTGTTTGGGTTTTTAATTTGTTTGAGAAAAAGATCTGCCCTTGGGTGTAATTATAATGGTGAACCACATGAGGCTGTGTTGTTGGCCTGTAAACATCCTACCCCCACTGGCTTACGCTGCAAGCAGTCAACTCCCATTGACTCAAGGCTGTTACACTATTAAGTGTGAAAGCTGTTTCAGTCTGAATTATAGATGACTGCTACCGAGCCAAAATACTAACTTTACATGTGCATATAGTTAAAAACTTAGTAGCAAACAAGGTAGTAGTTTGCCAAGGAAAGAGAGTTTGTTTACACCAACTGCATTTGGATTATGGTGTGACATAAAATTTGGCGTATCCCTAAATCTTTCCTTGCATTCCTAAAGTAACGGCCTTTGCATTATCTTTTGAGGAAATGAGGTGTTTGGAGCTCTAATGATATTATAGGTGTTGTTTGGCTTCAAGTGTTTTTCCGTACTCTCGCGGGGGGAAAAGAAAGCAGTGTTGTGGCACATTGTCAAATGCGTCATTCATTACCAAACCCTGGGAACATCCCCTTTGTGTGTGCATGTGTGTGTTTGTGTGTGTGAATCTGCGAGTGTGATTGTTGTTTGTGCAGCCTCATACTCACAAATGTAGTTTAATTTAAACCCACCACCAATAAAAAAGTGCCTACTGGTTTACATTCGGCTCGTAATTCTCAGACACGGCCTCAGAAGCTCCAACTGACGTCTTCTTGGTGGCCGGCTCTGGGATCTGCACCTGTTCCTGGTATACACACACACACACACACACACACACACACACACACACACACACACACACACACACACACACACACACACACACTCACACTCACACTCAAACAAGCATAGACACAGACACTGCACTTCTATGTACAAAGAGATTCTCTCTATTTGTACACACACGCCACTTCATTTCACCACTTCAAAAAGAACTCGTCTTTAAAAGGTTATAAGGCTCTCATGAAATGCCTTGGTTGATTGTGTGTGTGAGTGTGTAATGAAAGGAGTGCTAATGAATTTAATGTTGACTACAAACAGGCTCAATCAGAGTGGTGCCTCTGATCTGTTTTTTCATCCTAGTTTGCGCCTGCTAAAAACCTGCTGTTAAGCATCTCTCCTAATAATGTTTGATTCCTCGCTTATTAACTTGAGTCTTGTTAATTGTGACGATCAGATGAATGAACATTGTGTGTGTGTGTGTGTCTGCAGCTTAACAGAAATGCAGGGCACACACAAATACACAAACTCAGACATACACACCATGCAGTACTCCCCCAATAATGCATCGTAACTGTAGGACTTATATCCTCACATTTGCACCAAGGCCAAAGATTCGTTCATTAATGGTTCAGCCAGTGATGCAGAGCGGGGTTGGATGGGATGGTTTGGAGGGTGAAGAGGTGGAAACCCACTCCCCCTCCACCGCCCACCCCACCGAAAACCTCAACATTGAAATAAAGGAGCTGTGGAGAAAGCAGATTCTCTCCCAAGGGATTCAATGCCCATCTTGTGGTACACACGGCAGTATCATTTCGGTCCTTTTTCAACACGTTTTGGCGATATGTAATATTTTTTGGCCAAAATCTGCTCATTTTAGTCATAAGTATGTGCTGTAGCATAATACATAACACCTGTCATACTGTGTCTTCTGAATTTCTTAGTGTTATCCCTCCTTGCTTCTTTCCTCTCGTCTCTCTTCCTTGTATCTTCTATCATAGGTGCACCCCACCCCCTAACACACACACACATACACACACGCTGTGTTTCTCCCCCTAGGGGGCGTTGTGTAGTTGTGCAGTGCTAACGATCCAGGACTGTCACTCCCGCTGGGATGGATGAGCTGGCGGACCCGGTGCTCAGGAAGCCTCATTAGGATTCCTCTTTAATCCGTCTCTGACAGGACCGGCCCACGAACGGGACGTCCCCTCACACACACGGTTACTATAGAAGCATACGCACTACATAGACACAAACATGGACTCGCACAGCACACCAACAAACACAAATGCACTGTAGTCAATGCACAATGAACAGACTCGGTGCTAACCCCAACACGCGCATACACATTGTTATGCTAATGATGTGTTATTCCTCCAGCAACAAGGATCTTCCATCATGGCTCTGTCACTGCTTATAGAAATCCACTACAGATCATAAGAGCTTATTATGGGTGATTAGTTAATTTGAGGGAGGGAGAGTTGGGAGGGATGCTGGGAGGTAGAAGAAGAAAGATTGTTTTTCTTCTTCGCTGTTGTCTCTACGTCTTTTTTAGCCTCTGTGCTCTCCTCTTTGTTGGCTCTCACTCCTTCCTCCTCTCCCTCTCTTCCATTCTTTCTATCCTCAGTGCGATATATTGATCAGCACGTTGACTGTGTTATCAATAATCTCCTCTTTAGTCCTTCCACAAACAGTGATCTCCACTAATGAACCAGCACAGTTGTCAAACTGCTCTTTCTATGTGTGTGTCTTTGTGTATATTTACTTTTATTTTAGCAATAAGTAGAGGCAATAAACAGAACCAATAGGACAAGTGAACTGTTGAGATGCACTTCCAACACTACAACAAGGCTTTTTGCCCACTTAAAAGTATAATGATACTTTGTCAGTAGAAGTTCTGCGCTACATCATACATAAAAATGGTGTTCACAAATATGTCACGGTCAACAATCTGTAAGTTAGTTTGCTGCTGGATGAACTTTAACTACCATAGATCCATTGTAAATCAGATGTAAATACTACACCAAACATTAGCAAGTAACAGAAAAGAAAGTAGATCTATCATGTCTATAGTCTGTGGACCATATGTGTCTATGATTGGTGTGTGTGGTGGCCTTATGTTGAGCGTGTGTTTGCCCTGGTCCATAGGCAGCTGCCGCAGCGTGGGCTTCATTATGTGGCCTTAATGACCCGCTGACAGCTCATCACTGACATACACGCACTACACACATACAGTGTAGTGGCATCATCACGCACTTGACAACACCATAGCCAATTATCGAAGGGGGAGGGGACAAAAACTGATGTATATTTATGTTTATAGGTCATGAAAATGTACAGTAGAAGTCTCCTCATCTCCTCTCCCTCATTTCTCCTCTTTATCTCTCCTCTCCTTGTTTCTCCCCTCTGTCTCTCCTCCTCCTTTTCCTTGTTTCTCCTCATTTTGCCTCTCTCTCTTCTTCTCTCTGAAAATGTGATTTCAGCTGTTTTGTTGTGGCTAATTCCCTTTTAATTATTAACACTGACATTATTAGGCTTTCACTATTAAGAGGCCTTTCATTACAGCTAGATGGCACCCTAAAGAGAGATTTCAGCTCCTTTCTCCCTCCATCTCTCTCTTCTGTTCCTTCTTTCAAGCATGTGAATCGTCCTGTCCCTTTGCACAGTGATCCAAGCTGCCTATTTCTATTTTGACCTGCAATAGCACTTTGATTCTGCTATAGCACTGTTTACAAAACTGTTAGAAATTAGTGTTTTTGTCTTCTGCTTGTGACTATACCAGCAATTTATCGTGTTTAAAAAGTCTGTTTAGTTGGACAGCAAATCCTACGATGTCCAGCCCTCATTGAAAAGGGCTTAATTCTGCATAAAGACCCTGTGGGTGAGTAGAGGGGGGTGGTGTTGCCTCATACGACATGCCACGCTCCTTAAGCCATCGGGCACGGGGAGGGACGCCTAATTGAACATGATAAAGTGTAAAGTTAATTACCCCTCTCGCCTGTCACTGATACACCCACGGGGGGGCCAGCCTCAGGCACAGCTGTTGGTGTGTGTGTGTGTGTGTGTGTGTGTGTGTGTGTGGGGACAGCGAAAGTAAGGGTGACAGGACAAAAGGCAAGGGCTCCCATGAGGGTTATGCAATGGATGATGGCAACAATCAGCTTTTAAAGATGCCTCTGTCCCTCTGGTGCACCACAACTTAACACGTCTGTTCTACTATGAGTGTCTCACATACACACACACAAACGTACACATCTGACCTTTTAAACACAGTTGGTAGTGCTGGAACAATCAAGTGCCTGATAAATTGTTTCCTTCTGTGCAGTAAATCCCGATATCTAAGCTCTATACACCTGTTTTACCAGTGTTGGCTGTTATGAGTTCATCTATACTTTTGGAAACTGGTTTTTTTTGGGGGGGTGGGGGGGTGCTCCTGGGAGAATGTTTGTGTCTTGCAAATCATTTTAGTACCAAGACAGAGGCCATTATGTGCACTATCAGGTACCATTTATCTCAGGACACAACACTGAAGTTTGTATATATTTTGTGTCTAGGTGTTGGAGCTGCTAGCATGGCCAAACTGACCTTTATGGTGGGTGGAGTTGAGGAGGAATACCACGCTGCACAGGAGCTGCTAACCTGCATGGGAGCAAATGTGGTCTACTGTGGACAAGTTGGCACTGGACAGGTAAAGAAGCACACACTTTAGCTTTCCACTGTTTCAGTAACTTCATTACAAACATTGGTGGACTGTATCATTATACCTGCTTTTTCTATGTATTCTCACCACACTGGTACCAGATATTATTAGCATTATTAGTTTGTTTATTATTAAAACCCATCAACATAAATGGAACATTTATGTTGATAGGTTTTAATAATAAACATACTAATAATGCTACTAATAATAATATTACAGGTAAATGGTACCAGTGTGGTGAGAACGCACTTAAGTAGAACAGTGTTTTTAGGATGGTAAAAATGTATTTTATTTTTTTAAAGAGTGTAAACATTTTTATGAACTCCAGTTTGTATGCATCTATGGAATTTATAACAAAATGGCACTAAACATGCTCTTGCGTTGCTTTGTATAATGAACATGGACCCGAACCATGGAATATAGATTATACAGGTGCATAAGTCAGTGTTTTACCCGGAGGTAATCAACACAGATGTGTATACGTCTGTTATGGTGAAATCTGTAAAATATAAAAAAATACACTTAGATTGGACACAGCTTGTGGTTACTTGTTGCTGCTCAGCTTCATGACAGACCAAAGAGTCTGCCTCTCACGTGTCCAATATTATCCACAGGGTTTAAAGTCCACCAGAAGAAATGTACAAGTATTTGTATTGGTTCGTACATGTTTAAAACCTAAAAAAAAAAAAAAAAAAAAAAAGGTCATGAGTAGTTGTGTGGGCATGGCATCAAATACAGTGAATAAATTTGCAATTCCTGCTTATGGTTTAGCCTCTTTAGGTGTATTCTTTTCTTCAGTTATACAGAACTTATGATGCATTGTAGATGTTTGTTGTGCAGTGTGTCACGTATCACATAAACATTATTTGGATACTGTTAATGTTGTGGCCAGTGTCTCAAATTATTCTGCTATGCCCTTCGTGACAAATATTGTATATTTTAATTATGGAGTCATCTTATTGTGTCAAATCTGATGTTTCCACTTAACTACAAAGTCAGAAAACAACTTCTACCCCTTTTCTTGGGTGTAAGAACTTCCTACATTAAATCTGTTTACATTACATTCTACATCGTCTGTGAAGTCTTGCAAAGCTGCCTCTTTACACACAGTGAAAATGTCTCTTCTTCTTTCCGGCCCATCCTTTTAGGCAGCTAAAATCTGCAACAACATGCTACTGGCCATCGGAATGATTGGGACTGCAGAGACCATGAACCTTGGCATCAGGTATTGTCAGCCAATGCTGTGCTAAGCTGTTTCCAACCTCCCAACTAAGACCTTGAATAGAAAATGAATTTGTAATTACAGTATGGTGTTTACATGCAGATATATTCACTGTGAGCTGGTTACATTTGCAAGTGCTTTATGTAAAAGAGTGTTTTAAACTGGGGTTCAGTAGGTCTATTATGGTCTGGTTATTGAGGGATATGCTGCTGAGTTAACAAACTGTCAGAGCTTTCAGGCGTTTTGATAGTATGAGCAAAGGTGGCATGTTTTAGTCGAGCATGAGTCCATCTATGAACTCGCTCAGATATAGCCGTCACTATAAAAACAATTACTGTACAAGCAATATAGCTATAACTGTGACAATTTATTACTTCAATTCTAGTCTAAAATGTGTTTATGTGTGTGTCTGTGTGTGTATTTTATGGAAGTGAAAAGAGGTCAGCCCAGCCCAAAGTCAGGCCTGTCTCTGTGAGAGGGAGATGAATGAGGGGGTGGAGCCACAGACTCTGATTTACATCTGCTGATTGAGCTCTCAGCAGTATCCTGTCACAACCCTGTCGCTAAAACACCATCATTCATTTCGCCTTATCCTGGCACAAAGCCGCTTTGTACAAAAAATACAGAATGATGAGATGTAAATTTTTCTAAATTAAAACAGGAGTATGATGAGGTTACAGTTTAAAGTCTGATCAAAGTATGGATTCACCTGAGAATAGGAGCAGGAGTAGGGAGAGAAATGATTTTTCTAGGATGTGGTTATTATATGAATATGCTTTCGTCATCTCCTTGATGCATACATTTCTCTAAACCCTCACTTTCAGTTTTCACTTAACATGTGTTTTTATTTGAATTTATGATCACCCCTCTTTATCCATAACCTCTTTCAATACCAGAACGTTTCTGCTCTGCTCCATGTTGCTATTAGGTGTTTTTATGGGTTTTGCAACTTAAATGGTGTGTGCATCTAGCATTTGTGTGTGTGTGCACATGTACATGAATTCCTCTTCACACAGTGCAGCTGTGTTAGTGCAGCTGATTTATCTGTGCTGAGACAGAGGAGGAAAATTGGCATGAGCAGTCGCACATAAATCCCCCCACTAGGCCTCTGAAATATGGAGGCATTAAGGGAGCAATACAGATTTACACATTGCCACACTATCTCTGATGCGCACATACAGACACACAGATTTACATCCGCAGACATCGTAGTTCTCTACCACACTACGACTTCCACTCACTGCGCACATCTTCATAATCTAAGCCTGTAAAAAATATATACAAATGCTAACTTAGAGTGACTGAGCCATGCTAAGCCTCTGTGCGTGTGTGTTTCCCCTCTCCTTACTAACCTATCTCTAGGGCTTTATTAGAGGGTTTGACAAAGACTGTCATCGTTTAGAGAGAGCCGACACCCGTAAATCTCCCATGCTGCATTGCGGCCCAGGCTTGTATGCAAAGAGGTGTATATGTACAGACGCGCAGTGACACAAAAGAAACACTCAACAGCCAATTTACAGGAAACTAGAAATAACATTTTATCATCCTGGAGTTAGTACCGATAGAGCTGCCCTTTCTTCAAATGTGCGTGTGTGTTTTTTTTTACCTTTACATGCAGCAACACACACACACACATACACTTATGTCCGTGGAGCTAATTTGTTGATCTCAGATGGAAGCCCGGGCCGTCTCCAACAGAGCGTGACGTTCTCTTAGTGCAAGGAATGGCCACGCATGACAATTATGAGTGCACACACAGACACACACATACACGCACATGCACCACGTCGCCTCGCCTTCCTTTCTTCCTTCTCTTTTGGTTTTTCGTCCCCATGCCCATTTGCTTTACCTCCTTCCCTTTTATTCCCTTCTTTTAATCCCCTCATCTCTCCTTCGCCCGCTGTAATTTCTGCATGCAGCCAAGCAGTCAGTGAAAGAGGGAGATGAGAAGCAAAGAGCAGACAGGCAGCAGCGATTTTTAACGACGCGCATGAAGATGAAAGGAGAGGAGGAGGAAAGAGACTCCTGACCAAGGATGGGATATGATCTTTTACTAGCTTATAGTTCACCTTGCATACCTGTGTACCTGTACTCATTCATGCATACAAGCATACACTCATCTGATCCACATAGTGATTTTTTTTTTTTGGTTTTTTTTGTAGAAATAAACACACAGATATTTATCTCTTTATTCATTTTATGAGGAGAATGACAGGCGAATCAAAGGGTATAACAAGACACGGTCCTTTTGTGTTGAGACACATAAATCGCTTTTCCACAACACACATGGCACAAACACACATTTCTCCTTCTCCCCTCTCTCCGGTGCTCAAATAAATTGTCAGCATATGTTCCGATGAAGATTAAAGTTGGGTGATAAATGCGCTTGTTGCCTCTGTAAATGGGATAGTAAATGCTTGTGTGTGTATATGTGCTCGTTACGTCTTTAATGTAATAATAAATGGGGATCGGGCTGGGCTTCCTCTCCTGTCAGACAAGGATGAGGAGCTAATCGCAATGAAACAGACAGTTAATATCACCGCTGCAAATGAACTCCACCTGCCAGAGCTCTCAGATCATAAAATCATAAACAGCCTCCCCCTCCCCTTTCTTTTTTTTCCCCATCTCGCACATTTCTTTAATCTGCAGCGCCATCACACAGCAACACGTTTGTTAACACCGACTATGTCTGTGTGTGTTTATCCATGTCAATCTTGTTAAAGCGTGACATGTCCTCTTCTCCACGCAAATTACTGCAGGCGAGGAACAACACCACTGCGTCAGCTAATAACCACACCGCTGTACGTATTCGAGCACCGGTGTGTGTGTGTGTGATGGGAGCAGGAGGGGAACTTCATTGATTTATCGTTAACAGAGGACAACAGCTCCCCGTCAGCGTCTCTGGTCGCTATAACAAACGATCTGCGCGCTCGGACGCGCTTTATTGTAGCCCAGCCAGTAACCTTTTCAGCTGCTGACCCAGAACGGAGGGAGGGGCTGGCTGCTTGTGTGTGTATGTGGACAGATCAGGGGGGGATTGTGTGCGATGTCAAACATATGTCCCCCAGAGTCCTCAGACAGGGAGGTGTCAGCAGTGAAGACAAGGAGGGGGTAGGAAGGAAGAGGCGAATGAGTGGAGAGGACAGCCAGGATGGCGAGGGATGCTTACAGACATAAACTAAAAAAGCCATCATGAGCGAGTCTGCCTTTTAAAAACTTCAAGCTAAAACACATGTGCGCACACATACACACGTAGGCGAGAACGCAGCATCATTTATGACACATTTCCAAAACAGTTCTGGTTGTTAAAAAAAGAAGGGAGGGTAAGCAGACACAAAAGAGACGTCGAGCAAAAGAGGAGGGAGAGAGCGTTAATGCAATTCCCATTCTTAATTAGTTAGTAGACGGCTAATAAAAACTGTGGTAGTAATGGCAGAATGAGAGCCAGGTGGAGGGAGGGAGGGAGGGAGGCTGCTGGCCTTAAGGACCTATGATGGTTTAATAGTCATATTGAGAGCAGAATAGACTTACAGGCCTGTAAGTAACGCTGAACTGAAGCAGCCAGGGCTTGATGTGGTCAGCTTTACACTGGCCTTTAAACTGTTAATATGCAAAAGCTGCACTACACAGGCAAAGTGAACAACCGACACAGACCGTACAGTTCCACCCTCCCCACTGTACTGCTTGACACTTTGTTTCACTCCCTGCTTCTGTCTGTCTACACTTTTTTTTTGCTTATTCTTATCATAGTCTGGAGATTTGTCCTCTTGCATATGAAAATAGGTTGCTGCAAAATGGGACAGCAGACCTAAGAGTGTACCTCTGTAGGTGACAGGTAGCTTTATGGCTCCCTTGTGCTGCTTAACCACTTCTCTTCCTTCTCCACTTTACTTTTTTCCCTCATGAAAGGGGGATGATGAAGGATAGATGTGCTGGTAAACATCAATACTGCATTAGCCAGCATTACAAAGCCTTCAGCCATTAACACTGAGGAATGGTCACAGCCGGCCGTAGGGTTCACTGGGGGTCACTACAATCACCGGCCCCCCAACACCCATCTTTCTCCACACCTCTTTTAAAAATGAATTCCATATCCAACCTTCTTTCCCTGACGGTGTTACATCGGCGTCCATACGTAAATTACAAGTATGCAATCTCTACATCAGGGGTGTCAAACATGCGGCCCGGGGGCCAAAACCGGCCCACCTAAGGATCCAATGCAGCCCGCAGGATGAATTTGTGAATTAACTCATTTTAGTTCAGAACCAATGTGATCTCAAGTAAAATAATAATAAAATAATCTATAAATAATGACAAATACAAATTTTATTTTGGTCTAATGTGAAAAAAAAAATAACATTGCACTATGAAAATTATTATTTTTTATTCCTGCAGTCAAAACTATTAAAACTCTACGATTGGGTAAAAATTTTACAAAGCTCAACTTCTCTATAAAGCCAATAAAATTCAACTACCAGATAACATCCAAAAAGGATTTTCCCATAGAGAAGGGGGGCTATAACCTGAGAGGAGGTGGGAAGTTTAAAGTCCCGCCCATCAGGACAGTCAGGAAAGGGTTGTGTGTATCTGTGTGTGGGGTCGAGCTTTGGAACGGGTTGGAGGTAGAGCTCAGGCTGTGTCCAGACATTCACAAATAAAAAACATACAAAGACATGTTCTTTTCACAGTGTCTGGTTCAAGGAAGGGTGTGAATATTATTGGATGGTCAGGTTGTTTGATTGTAGGGTGGATGTGGGTTGGTGTACAGATGTAAATATAATTGGTGTGTATGTGACTGTATGTGTTAGTGCACATGTGTGTAGGGCTGGGTTTATAGCTATGATCTTATGTTGTATAGTATTAACAGTCTGAGCAATGGAATCGGGGGTAGGACTGGATAAGAGTTGGCTTCTTCCTACTCCCCTTCAGGCACAACAATTGTTCTGTTTTTATTATTTAAGGTTTTTTTGTTTGTTTTGTTTCACTGTTTTTGTTATTCCCCTGTGTTTTGTATTATGTTTGTGTCTGAAATTAAACTAAAAACTAAAAAAATTAACATTTAAAGCTATCCTTTAACAATAAAATGTGAATAACCTAAAATGTCTAAAGAAAAGGATGTGCAATTTTGACACTTCTGGCTGTTACTAAATGGTTTGTGTGTTTGTAGATCCACTGTGATATGTGAATTTTGTTTAATAATAAGCTGAAATGTACTTAGTTACTGTAAAAGTTACTCAATTTTAACAATACTCTGCCTGTCACCATTGTGTGTAACACACATATATAAGGCTGTGCAATTAATGGAATTTTGATCACGATTTCGATTTTGTTGTCAAACGATCTCAAAAGTCATCTAATCTAGCTGAAAGGATTTATGTTCCGTTTTTCTTTACACAATTTGAGAGACAAGCATGCGCAATACATTCCATCCCATTGCAAAACAGCTGGAAAGTACGTGTTAGTAGCCAAAATGTATTTTCAATTTGAATGTTTTGCATAAAGAATCAAAAAGTGTTTTTTGAGAGAGAAATACTGAATAAATGCAGTGAAACTCAAAATTGTTTGAATAATCATGATTTCAATATAGACCAAAATAATCATGATATTGATTTTTTTTTTTTCCATAATCGAGCAGCCCGACACATATATAAATAATAAGTTGAAGCATTTTTCTACCTAATTTGTAAGTTGTTTTTTTTTTTTTCAGGTTATTCACACATTTTTTTTGGAGAAAGAATAGTTTGTAAAGGTTAATATTTTTTATTACACTGAAAGAAAGAGGAAAATTTGTCATTACAAGCTATTATGCAGTTATTTTACCGGTCCGGCCCATTTACCATCAAATTGGGCTACATGTGGCCCCTGATGTAAAATGAGTGTGACGCCCCTGCTCTACATCATACATCTCATCAAAAGTTTTCCCTTTCAGCACGGAGCAGCTGCTTGATGTGGATGAAAACCAGTTCAAGCTGCTTTTGCACAGTTTATATATTAGGTGGAAATTCAATCATAGTTTTCCCTGTTACCAACTGTCCACTCATCACTCTCTTCCAGACTGGGTTTAGACCCGAAGCTATTGGCAAAGATCCTCAACATGTCATCAGGGCGTTGCTGGTCTAGCGACACGTACAATCCGGTCCCTGGCGTCATGGAGGGCGTCCCCTCTGCAAACAACTACCAGGGTGGCTTTGGAACCACATTAATGGCTAAGGTACCAACTTTCTGTTTTTATTTCACTCATTCATCACCTTTACCATGTGATAATTCTTTCACCATCAAAAAAACCCAAAAAAAACATCTTCATTAGTGTTTTCATAGCATGAGAATGCAGACAGTTGTATGTTACAGTCAATTAAAACCGAAAAATGGATTTCAGTAGTTGCAGTGCTATCTGTAAATGCACCATTTGTTTCCTGTTAAACAATAATGAATCAATGGCTGTTAATATAGTTGCAGACTAATTTAGTGCTTCAGTGCTTTGTCTCTTCATTCCCTGCTTTCTCTTCTTTCTTTAGTGTCTTTTGTCACTCTCTCATCCCTGTAATTTGCTGTTTGAATTGTTCTTTTGCCGTGGTTCTCCTTTTCAGTAGTCCATCTGTGACTTCTACTACTACTTGATTTTACTGTCACAGCTTTAGCTCCTCTGTGCTGGTCAGGCTGTGTCTCTGTATTACTCGGTGCATCTCCGTGTCTATTAATACACCTGCAAAGTGTGCTCTGCATACATTAGCCTTAGTAGTTGTATCACACTTACCAAACTCAGGCGATCTGATAGAATCAGGATACACACTTTGAGCAATCAGTAAGAAGTTTTAGATAGAAATCAGAAACCAGTCTTAACTTTAAATATACGATGATGCCAACTCGCAGGCCCATGAATCAATCTAAATGTAACTTGAACTCACCGATGACCTGGTTTTGACTTATGAATCGGTCAGTGGAGGCAGCTCAGTCTGCAGAGCTTCTCCACTTTTGGGTCAGCCATGCATCAACTCACACTGACCTTTCTCTTTCTATGAGAGTAACATGAGTAATATCGCTGTATCATAAGCAAACTATGTCTGACAACACAGATACAGTGTTCGAGAGCACCATCGAATCTAAAACCCAGAGTTTCCAAGTGTTTTGGATTTCATAAGTATGAAAGAAAGCTGGATAAAATGCTGGCTACTTGTAAACTCTGGAGCACAACATTTAAGTCTAAGGGTGCACAACATATATTACCGATCTCCTTGTGCGATATTGTAAACTTGTGATGGCATTGAAGATTTCGTGAGTGCCACAGATAGCACAAGCAAGAACAAGAAGAACAAGAAGACAAAGCAGGGATATTAGGGGGGTTTTCCAGCCAAAACCTGCCACAGCTCAAATGCAGAAAAGTGGTAATAACATTCACTGCGTGGACGTCATATGCAAACTGAGTTTCTATATGACAGTCACTCCATCTAGGATTACTTAGTCTTTTCTGAAGTATAAATGTATTCTTCCAGCTCCACCCAGTATAAGGTGTTTTCCACTGCTGCCATAATTGAACAGTATTTCTGTTTAC
>JAQQZY010000003.1:11165953-11176459 GCA_030068375.1 Ostorhinchus rueppellii | reverse complement strand
ATCTATCTATCTATCTATCTATCTATCTATCTATCTATCTATCTATCTATCTATCTATCTATCTATCTATCTCATGTTTTTATTAGGAGACAAATGTTATCCATCTTGTACTAACTTCTGCACATTTGTCTTGAACATGGGCTGCATTAGTTCTTCTTTCATATTCATTTCCATGTTTTATTATGACGGATGGCAAAGGTCCCATTGTTGTGCTACTTAACGGGACTTATGCAATAGGTCGTGGCCGGGGCAGATGGGATCTTGTGATCATTCGGAGATAACACTCAACAAAAGGGTTTTGCGCAACAGATGAATGGCCTTGCAGTGGTGTCACTTATACTGTGTGTGTTTTAGATAGTGAAGGACAGCGGATGGGTTTGGAGAGTTTACTGATTGTGGAATCCAGGAGGAGCCCTCATCTAAATGGAGGAATCAGGGTTTAGTTTTAATAGTCAGGTCTAAACCTTACACTCACTCGGAGGCAGAAGAGCAGAGCAGAGCATTGGAGTGCAGTTAAAGGCTGGGCTTCAGTGTCTACTTTTGCAGGGGGAGATCAAAGAGGGGGAGCGCCCCCCTCGGCAGACACTGCAGAATGCGCCCCCCGGTTTTACTAGCCAGTCCAACTTGAACTTGACCATGGAGCCTGCGCAGTACGCTTGTAATCCAATCCGCGGCCCTGGCGGTGCAGACCCGACAGAATATTTCCCTTCTTGCACCATAGATGTTTTCAGTGTGTGATGATGAATTTTGCATGAGTGGGTTCTGAGTGGATGTGGAGTGTGCCGCCGGGGTAAATGTGCAGCTAGTATAAGGAGTCAGATCCTGCAGGGGAATAAAAAAAAAAAAAATCAAATTGCCAAGCCTTCATTACCGTGGCCCCTCCCGTCCCTGTTGCTTCAACTTGGCCTTGAAACAGGATGACGCAGCTACCAGAGAGCTAACTCACTGACCTTGGAGGGAAACATGTCCTGATGACTATACAACTGGAAATTTCTGCGCTTTTTTCTCTGTTTTTTTTGTTGTTTTTTTTATCGCTATTCCCTGCACCATCCTGCAAACCATGCGCTATTAGAAGAAGGGCTTAGCAAGCCACTGAAATCAGGCCCGTGTAACCCTATTAAAAGAGGAAAACATCATGGGGCATGGCTTACCACCAATTCAGCAGTAGCAAGGAAACACACCAGGTGCAAATCCCTGACGTTTCACAAGAGTGCATGTAATTCTTCAGACCGGTTTCTGCGTCCCTGGCACCTTCTGACAAAGATATTTACAAGTCCGTCTCGTTGCAAATGGTCTTTTATTTTTGGAGTATGTTGCTGTCATCAGCTCCGTTGCAAGTATACTGTATGTCCCCATTACCGTTTTTTTAAAATATACTATTGTGTGTGTTAGTTTATTGGAGGGTACTGACATAAGGCTGTCGATTCTTACATTAACATTTCTTTGCCTGTGTCTCGACCTGTTTTTTTTTTTTTTTTTTAGTATCACAGGGTCTCGCTGATGTTTAGTGGGTTCAGTCTAACATTTACAAAACGCTTCCGACTGATGTGCATGTGATTTGAGGTGTGTTTCAACTGTAACTTCCCCTTTTACAGCCCAGATCTCCTCCATATTTGCAGTTGCATTAGTTTAGAACAGGACGGGACAGTGAAAAATACTACATAAAGACATTGTAAAGAGATTTTAGAGTTTCGATTCGATGTGATAACATTTATGTTAAGAAAATGTCACTTTAAGCAAGCAATTTGATGAATTATAACTGCATTTAAAAATCAGACGAATGGAAATTAAAAATAATAAAACTGCAAATATTTACAGTTTGTAATCCGATAAGTAGATGTTTATTTAGAATAAATAAAATACGCATTTTTCTGTTTAGAAATATATTTTAATTATTGGTTTTCTAAATAATCCTCCATTCTTTTACTGCATTTTTTTTGCTTATTTGAGCTGATGAGAGAAATTTTATTGACTTATTTTATTCGAATTCTTTAGAAAATGGTTGAACTTTAGAATCGGATTCTTCTAAATAACCTTATGACTATTTGATGTAGTTTAGACTTGTGCCGTAACTTCTAAAAAGCTACACAACACAATATCTTCACTTTATTTTTATTTTTGAATAAGGCCGTAAGGAGTATTTAACACTTAAAACCCCTGTTTCTGGAAGTAATTCATGTTTTTCACATCACAGTTTGTATTTTGCATACGCCAATAAGCATGAGCTATTATGGGATTATATTATTTGCTGGAAAAGTTTATGCATAAGACAAAAGACCAAAGCAATTATTCATTCATACCCCGATCAACGAAATAATAATAATAAAAAAACATGCAATAATTGTATTAATAATAATCTAAAAAGAATACATGAAAGGTGACAGTTTTTCCAACAAATAGGAGAAATTACACTATATTTATGAAGTAAATAATGTCAAACTGTGCTCTATGTGTGTTCTGTTCGCCGCCTGTGTGTGTGTGTGTGCAGCCACAGTGATTATAGACCACAGCTAAAACAATGGGAATGAAAAAGTAGCCTCTGCAATCCCAAATATCCATCAACACATGCAAAACGTAAGCCTCTGATATGACACTGCAGAGCTTTATATTCACTCACATTCCTGTATATCCCAATAAATGATTTCACGTGCTTCTCAGAGGCTGAAGCTTTAGCAGGCTGTTAACGCAACATTTAAGACATGTGCAGCACAGTGTGTATCAGAGGGCACAGTAAATGGAACATATCAGTCAAAATCTGACTGAGCACATTAAAAAAGCACCTTAAGGTTGGAACTTTTTTTTTCTGTTATAACCACAGAGATTTAGGTGGCTTCATGAATGTATGTGTATGTGTATGTGTGTGTGTGTGTGTGTGTGTGTCCGAAAATCAGACGGTGAGGTTGTGTTTTTCTTATGCACGCCTTCATAATCGCACCACAGGCGACCATCCAGAAAATATGAAAAAAGTCAAGTGTGTGACCGCCCTGTGGTTCACTGCTCTGACCACAAAAACATATTGGCCCTTATGTTTTGACACTTTTTTGACAGCCTTCTTCGTTATAAATAGCTCATCAGCAAGGCTCAAATCCGACTGCAGCTCCTTTTAGTAACCCATTTTCTATCCCAAGTTATGTTATTATCCATATAAATTTATAGCTGAGCATAACTTTATATAGCCCCTACTTTGCCTGCTTTGCCCAGGCTTCAGGCGCACAGGCCGAGGAATAAAAGTGCTCTTTCTCTCCCTCACTGCGTAATTTGGATGCCAGTACAAACAGGGGGTTGAACCTTGATAATGACCTCAGAGAAAACCTGGCAGGCTATGCTGCCAAGCAGTGGCTCCCAGAGTGTAAAAGGAACCTCCAGAGATCCCTGTGAAAGGATCAGGGGCTCCACATCAGCCCAGGATCACTCTGGTGTAACTTGAAATGACTAATCTGACATGGAGTAAGAATACCACAATTTGTAGCATATCATTTCTGAGCATAAATCTTCAGTGTCGTTACCATTACTATCGGCATATTTCTCTGAGCTGAATGGAAATCCAGAACCAAATCAACAATAAATAACTTCTTGCATAAGGCATAAGGCCCCCCCCAGGCCATATTGTGCAAGTCCATTGTGCGATGCTCGTCTCTTTGGCGGGACACTGCGCGCGCCCCTGTTGCACACAAGTGTGGATTCATTGTACTGTGGGATGTCTCGTGTCTGGACTGACCACATGTGAGCGCCGGAGGCCACCTTGGCGAGGACCACTGGACACAAAGAACCCACGGATCCGAGCAACGGATTTGACCAGAACCAAAATAAAACATAAAACTTAAATAATCCAAAGTCAACAGGATGGGGAAACCCAACGAAATCCTTGGTGAGATGGGAAAACGAAGGGTTTTGTACAAATCACAAATACAAATTGTAGCACACGACGACAGCGACAATTAATCATTAACTCAAACTGTATTTATTTTGAGGCTTGATTTGCCTACGTTGGAGAAAAACGCCACAGGGTAGTGTGCACCCAACGAAACCTTGAACAGTTACATCATGACTCATAGCTGTTTCTGCATGTTACTGCTCAAATGATTTCATCGCTTTGTCTTACATGTCAGACCCATCCAGCCTACTGTACACACAGTTACACATGAATTACATGACGTTTTATCTGGGTTTTGTCCAAGTGTACCTCAATTCAATTAAAGATGTCGCTTTTGAAATCACAATTAAAGAACACACGTGCAGCATAAGGATGTGAAATAACATTCCTCCATCCTAAAAGTAGGTTTTTCCAACTACTCCTGTTATCAAAATACAGAAACGTGTCTTTATCTTTTGGCTTCTGATCTGGGGAAACTTCAAACTTTTATCTTTTTATTATGTTTTTACGCACAATCCGTTTCCATCCAGTGAGCTGCGTGAGCCCGTGGTCATAATTGTTATTTAAAAATGCAATATCTTTATTATTTCAATGATAAGCTTTTTTTTTACACATTCAGCTTGAGATCAAATGCTTTATTTTTCTTTTATTTGCTTCTTAAAAATAAATTCCGACAGGTCGACCTCAGTTGGTTAAAAAAAACAAAAACCCACACACACACATTTTGTATAATAAATGCACTCACGCGTACTTCCATTTTGCTATTAATCAGAAAACTTGCACTTTTTCCTGTAAACATAGTACATTTTTAACATTTCTTCTGTAATGTACAACGTCTTGATAGATAGAATGGAAACTACATATGAGTAGTGAAGCTTTATTGCCTCTATAGCTTCAGCTGATTGACATTTGTTTTGGTTATGATTGCGCATTTGCATTTTTCACACTGGCAGCAGAATAAAATCACTTAAATACCTCAAACTGTGATCAGAGTTTATGAATTTGGACTTTTATTTAATATTTGAATGTCATTATAAAATAGGTTCATTCACATTTGCCAGTTTTTTTTTACCTTTTGATGCGTAAAATGCACCCACAGACTGGCAACCTAACATCTGTCTGCTTGATTTACGCATTTCAGAGCCAGCTTCTGCTAATCTGACCATTGGAAGAAAACAAGAACAAATAAAAAATAATAAAATTCAACATGTATCTAGGCCAAATCTCATGCAGGATTTGTGATAGAGTGCATTGAAAGCTATCCGGGTCCATTTCCTCCTAAACAAAATGAGACGGGAGAGTCACCCAGGTCGTAAACAAGAACCAGCAGACGAGACACACACTCACACACACACACACACACACGACACGTCTATCCAGTCCCCTCTTTTCCAGAGTTCACATCATTTTAACACATATTTGCCAAAAACACCTCCAAAAGATCTGCAAATAAAAAAACAACAACATTCCTCATGCATTTCCAGCGCATGGATCCAAAAGTAGACGCAACACCCAAGTAGAGCGGGCACAGACTAGTTCGTGTGAATAAAGGTGGAGAAAACAAAATGATAGTAAAAGTTAATGTCCTCCAATAGCTTTCATTGGGACAGGAATTCTCACCCCTCTTCCGTTCTTTTCAAGAGCTCAGACGGTCCCTTCAAAGACTGAATAGCCCGACAGGCTGGATGGCTAGACAGCAACTTTCAACTTGACCTTGGCCTCCAGCCGCGTCTCCCTCCGATGTAAAAACAAGCACGCACTGCCAGCTCCAGGGCTCTTTTCTCTCTTTGCACTTAGTAAATATGTCCAAAGTCTACTGTCTTTAAGATTAATTTTTTTTAGCACTGTATTAGATTTCCATTATTTTAACCGAAACCCCCCAAAGTAGGCCCCGTTTTAGGAAGGCCCCTGGCAATGGTCATGAATCCAATAAGTCCTGCACGCGCACATGCATTTAAGATAAATCTGTCCTTCTGTACAATTTTCTTCCATATTTTTCTAAGCCACATTGAAAGCGCTGTTTATTCAGAACACGGGCAATTATAACACCCCTTCACAGCATCTACGCCTCAGCAGGCGACACACGAAAGCGTGTTTCATTGTTTGTGGATCCTAGTTTTTCAGCAGTGTAAGACCCAGTCCCACTCATGTAATACACTTAGGATTAATGTGGATCTCTGTGGGTGATTCACTGTGTACTAACATCTAATTCCACGTGCGCAGTAGACAAATGCGGGTCCTTGCGCTTGTGTAAGGCCATATGGTTTGTGTATTAGTTATGCACAGACGCACGAGTCATATGAATGTTCAAATCTATTGATCATATTCAGATAATCGACCTCTTTTGCATTTTAAACACAACGAGACGCTTAAAAATCAACAGTCTTTTATTCCAAGCAGTAGTAGATCTAATGTAAATAAACCTTATACAGAATAAGAGACTCCAGTATGGGTGTGACTTATTTTATTAGTGTTGAAAATGCTTCTAGTTTCATGACACGACACAAGGTAAACCCGTGGATAGGTACGGTCACCTTACTTCGCCGCATTTTCCTCCATTTAATTATATGTACTGTTTACCGTCCTCTTTGCATAGCCCGGCCACGTGACAGGAGCTGAGCCAATGACAGCTCACCCTCAGCGCTCTTGCGCACGTCAGAGTGGCTTTACTCTCTGGGAACCAGTATCTCCTTTTTTCAGTCTCTGGGCTTTTTAAAAAAGAGCCAGAAGCTTCAATGTTGGATGCCGTGCTATGACAACGTCACTGCTCCTCCGTCCTCGCTGGGTCGACCCGTCGGTGATGTTCCTCTACGATAACGGCGGAGGTTCCGATGAAGTGAGCAAGAACATGGAGGGTTTTGCTGGTGGCAACTTTGCTGCGAATCAGTGCAGGAATCTGATGGCGCACCCCGCGTCCCTGGCACCAAGCACGGCGTATTCATCCAGCGATGTGCCCACCTCCGGTATGGGCGAGCCAGTCAAACAGTGCAGCCCCTGCTCTGCAGCTCAGAATTCATCCAGTGCGTCCTTGCCGTACGGGTACTTCGGTAGCAGTTATTACCCGTGCAGAATGTCGCATCACAGCAGCATAAAGTCTTGCGGAGCGCAGCCCCCCTCCGCGTATGGAGAGAAATACATGGACTCCTCCGCCTCGGGCGACGACTTCACCTCTCGGGCAAAGGAATTCGCTTTCTATCCCACTTACCCTTCGGGCCCATATCAACCTGTTCCCAGTTACCTGGACGTTCCGGTGGTGCCTACTATCAGTGCACCGTCTGAGGCCAGACACGACTCCCTGCTGCCTATGGAGAGCTACCAACCGTGGACTCTCTCTAACGGATGGGGCGGCCAGGTTTACTGCCCCAAGGAGCAGCCGCAGCCCGGACACATGTGGAAGCCCATACCTGGTAGGAGTCCGGTCCAGTCTGGAACAGGCTAACCAGTCTGGCACCTTTAGTGTGTTTTTACGCAGCGAACAGCACACACAGTGCGGAGTGGAGTGTAGGAAACGTCAGCTGCTCACTTCAGATGCAAACATAACAGCATGATGTGGGCAGAATTTAAATGTTTCAACAGGTTGAGCTTTAAAATCTACGTTTTCATAAAGTGACAGTGACAATAATGCACTAAAAGATTATATTCCAGTGGATTAGGACTCTATAAAAATGTAAAGTAATGAGAGCATTATTATTATTATTATTATTATTATTATTATTATTATTATTATTATTATTATTATTATTATTATTAAGTGGATTTATTTACACGTTTAGGAGAATGATTTAACAGTAAAAATCACATTTTATATAAAGTGGATTTATCATAATCAGAAGTCGAATTCAATCTGTTAATATAAAAATACAAATCTGTCTTCATTAAAGACGTGTCCACTTGTTGGGAAAGCGGTTGTGACAGCTTCTCGTGTGTCTTTCCACAGACGCAGTGTCCCACGTCGGAGGAGACTCCAGCTCTTATCGGCGTGGAAGAAAGAAGCGCGTGCCATACACTAAGGTGCAACTGAAGGAACTGGAGCGCGAGTACGCCGCCAATAAATTTATAACGAAGGACAAAAGGAGGAGGATATCGGCCCAGACGAACCTGTCTGAGAGGCAGGTCACGATATGGTTTCAAAACAGACGCGTAAAGGAGAAGAAAATTGTCAACAAATTGAAAACCATCAGCTAGTTTTTTAATTTCCTTTTTTTTTTTTTTTAAATTACGGACAACATGTGTGGGAGAGAAAGTACTTGGCCCACACATTAACACACACTCCTACACACACACACACACACACACACACACACGTTTGGACTAATGGATTGGAACTTCAAAACTCCTTTCTGACTGAATATGATTCATTTAAATGTTGCCAAATGTTCTCCTGGAGTTTTTGGAACTGAAGTCAGGCCTTTCCCCAAAGACACTCCATCCCTCCCCACCCCCCAAATGTTGTTAAATGCTGTTTAAGGAGACAGGTGGAGGGGGGAAAGGGGGGATATATGTATCTATACCTGCAGTATGTGTGACTTTTTTTTCTTGGCATGTTCACTCTTAAGGCAGGAAAAGTGAGCCCAGTCTCAGAAAGGTGTGCGCCACCGAACTACACCTTTATCTGCAAGTTTAACGAGAGTGATAAAATGCACAGGATCCACAGGAAATGACGGTATTCCGGATTTGGACCTTGGGACTGTTAAATATTAATCTCTCCTGGCTTTCCTTTGAAACGTATTCACGTGCTTAGCTTGTATGAAGTTTAGTCTTATCATATGAATCCGTGCTCTCATTCATATCCAATCCATGGTGCAATTCTTATTATAACGCTTTAGATAATCGTCCGGGATATGTGTTCATATCAGTCATAGCTTTTATAATGTGTGCGTATTCATGTGGTTGTATATAAAGTCAATTCCGGCATGATATTCAGGTTATTTGTGTGTGAGTCAAATATGTCGGTGTTAAAGTCCGTCCCAATAAAATATGGTTGAATTTTACCCAAAGTTATGGTTCAAATTGACCGGTTTCATCGTGTGACACTATCAAAATAGACACTTCCATTTGTATTCGTTTATCCAGCGCACACTATACATATTTATTTTGCACGAATCACTTCAAGTAATCTCCAAAGTGAAATCCTAAAAGATTAAAATCAGGTAAACGCCCTTGTGTGTGTTAGATCTACGCAAAGAAGACAGCATGAGGCGTTTTTATCTAATTTGACACATAATTACAGTACGCAAATGAAATGTTTTGTAATGCAAATGCTAACTTCAGTGCGTAATTTTGCTCTGGGTGAAGCTTTAAGGAGTCAGTGGAACATGGACTGTGTTGAAACGTGAGCAGACATTGCCATCTAGCGACGACTTAGTGACAAACTGAAGCGTATTATGAATGGATAAAACACTCCATACGGATTGTAAAGGCCTACAAGTAAACACACCACCACCATTACTACTACTGCAAATAATAATAATATAATAACAATAATGCTGATTATAATGCTGATAACATTTACTGTGCGTAAAAGCCAATTTCTAAACGACACTGAATAATAAAAGGGCTTAAACTATCCAAACGTTCTTATCTACTGCTAATCTGAAACCTCTACTGCTAAAATACCTTATCTACCACTAATCTGAATCTTCTACTACTAAACTATTTATCTTATCTCCTGCCACGATGAGTCCTGCTATCTTTTTTTTTTTTTTACAGCGTGTGTGCATCAAGGTCATCAGGGAAAATCTGTTCGCTTATAAACTGCAACAACACACGGAATAATACTAATAATAATACTAATAATAATACTAATAATAATACTAATAATAATACTACTACTACTACTACTACTAATAATAATAATAATACAACTAATGATAAGTGACCATGTACTTGTAAATATGCTGTCTGAATCACAGTTACCATGAGTAAAATTAAGAAAATGTAGGATTAATAAACGTATAAATACTGCGTAAAGCTGTGGCCTTCGTGTGACTGTAGCAGTGACAGGAAGGCGATCGTCCACAACAAGAAAACAAAACGTTTATTCTTTAAATATACTGAAATGATGAAGGCTGTTTCGTCTACAACTATAAGATGTGCTCCGTAAATATGTTTTGTCCATAAATCTGCTTAAAGTACAGATGGGTTCTCGGTTTTCGCTAACTTCTTGTCAAAGACGCTGAAGAAAAATGGAAATATAATGGAATTGTTCAGACGTTTACGGAGATGAGACATGATATAGGCTACGATGTGATAGATTAAAAAATGAAATGAAATCAAATAAAAATATTTCTTTTGAAATATAAATGATTTTATTTATCTAACAGTAAAACTGGTTGATTAATTTTATCCCCCCTTTCTAGTTTTAAAATATATTTCAGAAACCGATTTTTCCCTTTTACTCTTATCGGACAAATATGTTCTATTTATAAAGTTTAGATCATGGATTTATGAAAGTATAAAACAAATGGCGAAAATTTGAAAAGCGCACTAGATAAAAATAAATAAATAAATAAAATAATAATAATAATAATAATAATTATAAAAATTGTAATAATGATGATAATAATAATAATAATAATAATAATAATAATAATAATAATAATAAGAAGAAGAAGAAGAAGAAGAAGAAGAAG
>JAQQZY010000003.1:11148430-11161827 GCA_030068375.1 Ostorhinchus rueppellii | reverse complement strand
CACCACCTCACCCCACCCCACCCACCACCACCACCACAACTACCCCACCCTCCACCCCCACCTCCCCAACTCCAAGCTCATATCATTGTAGCCAGCAACATTATAACGCCTGAGCCAAGACTACGAGGACCATTCAAGTTCAAAACCTTTATCTCATAAATATTGAATCGTACAGAAAATACCTCAAATAAACACACGGAGCTTTTATTTTATGATTATTTAATGAAGTCATTCGCTTTTATTTGTATTCATAGTCATAGCCTGTGTTTTGTCTCGTGCGCGCGCTCAAGTCTGTGCGTAAAACAGTTATTATATGTTACTTATTATCCCTGAAAGCACACACACTTACAGAAAATGACATATATTTAATAGATCATTTATTTTTTTCTCTTTTTTTGGTATAAAAGCCTGCCCCTTGTGCCTCCTCCTGCTTACCAAACAATATTAAAACAAAGTGTCTTACTTTCAGATGAAGAATCTAGTCAATAGATGCAGGGAAGTGCAGGTGTGCTACCCACTTTTCTACCATAAAATGACAAAACAACAAAACACACCCTGTACTAAAGCTCTGGCTTTTTATTCCACCCATAGACTTACACTACAGGAGGTTGCTTTGCAGGACACTAAATGCGTCTATTTAGTCTGCTTTACAGCCTTTAGGTCTACCTGACGTGGCGTTAAACTCTACTTTTAGGTCCCCCCCCCCCAACACGTAATTGTTTACTTGTTGTCTAACAAGGTTTTATGGCGCACGGATTGGCCAATCTGTACGCAGCCTGACAAAACCAGCCCGTTTTAACACTCGTGAATGGAAAGTAACTCCTAAGTAAAAGTAAAATAAGCTTTGTTCAGTCACTGAAATGAATGTTTGAAGCAGCTGGCGGATTTATTTCAATGGATGTTTATCTGGATTCACAAGGAAAGCAGATCAGGATTTAGCTTTAGGATTTAAAGGCAGTAGTGTCCCTGTGTAAATACTTATCCCCTGTCTGCGTTTACTGGTGACAAATAGTGGCTGTTAACGAGTCAAAGTCACGATAACACCCGAAGATGTTTCCTTTTGTCCAAATATGACATAAAAACACAGTGTTTGCAAAAAGCAACACAAGGGCTTTTCATTACAACTGTCCATCAGCATATTCTATATCATTTACACTATATATCTGTTTTTCACCTATATTCCAAACAGCATAAAACATGTTAAAGGGTCAAAACACAGTAATTTCCTGTCAGAGTGAACTTTAATCGATTGCCATTCCAATATTTACTTCAATATGAAGTAGCTCCGTGCTTTGGATAATCACTTATGCTCCAACTAAAGCAAAAATGAATTCAAAAGTAAAAAACTGGGTCATTTACCAACACTAATCTGTCAAATTAACTAGTCAGACAGATTTCGAATACCGTGTTTTGACCCTAAAGTATATTATGAAGGTGAAGTTCATTTCACATGGTCATTTCTTACAGTTGCAGGCTTATATTATCGACCAAGCATGTAACCTAAAGCCAGCGTTAATGCAAAAGCAATTAGAGGAACTCCATCCGGGGCACGGTGGGCCCTTTGCTCTCTGTCAAGAACCCTCTCCCTCCCCCGAACTTGAAGTCGACCGTACAGACAAAGCTTTGGCTTTGAGGGGTTTTACACAGGCCAGACAGAGGTATTAATCACCAAAAGAGCAGAGGAAGAATGAGCAGACCTACTTAGTCTAATACAGAGCACATTTTATATCAAACAGGATGGCATTTGTGTTGATTAACTCAATTTAATTAATGATTTTTTTTAAATTAAAAAAAGCAAGTGATTTTGAGTCATCGGATTCCACGTAGTCTTATTTCATGTAAGTAACATTCTTACCTGAATTGTATAAAGACATGGCATGTCTCTGTGCCGTTGAAAATCCTCAGCTGCTGACTTTGACTCCATGTAGGTGGCGACTTCCTATCACGCATGGCCAGTTTTGTGGTGTCTGTCTGGCCGAGGAGAAAAAAGCGCACCAGAATACTATGGCAGCTATAAAAACGCAAGTCTGTGCAGAGCTGGCTTTGGTTTTCCTGGCCATCCTGTGCTCAATTACAGCTTAAAAGCTTCAGCACAACTCGTAGAATTTGTCTGGATTGACTGAGAGGCGGAGCATATGGTCACAAAGACAGTTGACTTGTTTGTGTCCCTGCAATTTAACCAAATCAAATGCCTTGCTAGAAAGCAGAGTAGCTTAGGGAGAATGTATATTTTTTGTTTGGATGCAGTCACAAAGGACCACTTGGTACTTGTACCGTCTTAGTGTATGTGATATTTTAAGGTTATGTTTCACTTGTGCCATCAGACGCCCCTTGTATCCCCCAGTGTGTGTCGGGCTGTGGGGCCAGGCCAGCCGCAGCGGTCTTAATCCTAGCTCAGGTCTCTCATTCACAGCACATTAGAGTCAAGTTGCAGCCGCTTCAAAACAAGCTCCACGGTGGCCTCTGAACTGAGAGCCAGAGAATGTGCACGGTGACATGTTTATCAAATCAAACAGCACAAATCCCTGCGTTTTTAAAACATACCGCATGTTGATTTCCTCAGTTTGCTTTATCTCCTCTGCAAAGCTCCAATCCAAATAATCTGCATTTCATATCAGGAATTACATTTTCTACAGGGCTGTCGAAACAAGGCCGTGTCTGTATTTTCGAGTAACTATGAAATACGGCCGTGGATACTAGAAAAATCCCACTTAACTTTACCCAACAACATAGAGCACATTTCCCTTTTAATGTGCATATCGTTTGAAAATACGCCTGTGTGCGTTAATGTGCCATATTGGAATATAGAGGAAAAAACAAAGACATGATAGAAATCTTTATTTATTAAAACATTAACGTCCTTCGCAAATTTCTGGAAGCTGTCTTCTCACCGAACAGCGCGCATTTGGATAAATATTTGAAGTAAAACACAAAGAAAGAGCCGTGCGTAAAAATGGAGCGGCCTTGAATACTCAGAGTTTTGGAGCTGATAGTAGGGCCATTAAACATTAATATGAAGCAAAACAGTGCAGTGAGACAACTACACTTAAAAAAAGGAAAAAAAAGACAAGTTTATTATTCTACAGGTCCTCTAACATTTTGACTATTGAGGCTATTTTAATAATTATTGGCTCAGACTTCCCCAGATAGATTTTACGCACTTTCCATAATGAGTATTCTGTGATTTTTGTAAGTGAATCATCTGTTTTGTGGCGTAAACTAAATACTATAATACAGTAAAAATGCGAATTTCTGAAATGCTAAAATGTGCCTTTACTTATTTTGATGGTTTATAACATGTAAATGCTTCTAGATGTCGATATAGTTCTTATTGATCACTAACAGGACGTCACATATGAACTTTGATTGAATTATTTGAAAAAGATTACACTTTAAAATCTATAAAAAGACTGGCTATTGTTTGGAAATGTCTTGTTTGTGTTATATTCTAACTGCCCGGACACTTAAAGTTAAATTTAGCTTCTAGTGACCATTCATTTTTAGCCAATCTGGCTTTACTGGTTAAACTGGTCATACTGGTACCAAGACGATTGTAGCTTGTTGAAACATTAGCCGTTACTTTGAACATGACCCTGATAACCAAATGCCCACAGAGCCAAATGCTATGTTGTAAACCACCAAATGATGATGACTAAGACATTTCTAAAAGCAGACTTGCAAATAAACTGGTCTCACCTTCCTCCAGTTCAGGACTAATGTGTTACCAGTTCATATTAATGCTGCTTTTTAATTTATTTATTTTTTTTGTCAAATAAGGTTAGTTTACGCGTCATATTTATTCCAGTTGATCAGATACTTCCCTTAAAAACAACTGAGGCTAAATTGGAGAAAAAATATTTCTTACTAAAGCAGATTGAGAGTAAAATTACAAATAAAACTCTGGGAACTTTATGCTGATATTTTGTCTCGTGCGTCCTTTCTTTTTTTTTTTTTTTTGACAACATCCACCCAATCTCAGTTTTCTGTCCACGGACTGTTTTGCATGTAAAGGAATTCATTTTAGGTCGACATGGCGATAAAGCACCAATGTCAAGCTTTAGGACACACAGCAGTCATGTCTTTTGCACTCTCACACACACTTCTCTTTCCTGCCCTCGCTCTCTCTCACTCTCACACACACACACGCACGCGCGCACGCAAGCACAAACACACATACACACGCCCTGAAAATCTGTCAATTTCTGCCGCGTGGTCACGTGACCTCCGCCTCCGTGGAGTGGATGGAGATGGCTCTCCACGTCAGCTTACGTCTCCAAATTTCTGCTTAGCGAACCTGCTTCAAAGAGGCAAGAGGCACGGCGCTTCAGAGCCATGTTCAGGGCGGTTATAGACGAATCAAAGCCCAACATAGAGTTATAGTAGAGGGTGAACTACGATGATGGATTTTGACGAAAGGGTCCCCGTCGGATCGAACATGTATTTACCCAGTTGCACTTATTACGTCTCGGCGGGGGCTGATTTCTCCGGTCTTCCCTCGTTTTTATCCCAGACCCCGTCCACCCGCCCCATGACATACTCCTACTCCTCTAACCTGCCGCAGGTCCAACCCGTCAGAGAGGTGACGTTCAGGGACTATGCAGCCATTGACGCGTCCGGTAAATGGCCGCACCGGGGGAACTTGCCCCAGTGTTACCCCAGCGCGGAGGACATGGTGCACCGGGACTGTCTGTCGGCGCAAACGGCTGTGGTAGGGGACATGTTCGGTAAAAACAGTCCAGCAGCCGCCGCCGCCGCATATCACCACCACCACCACCACCACCACACAAGCGCCGGCTCCGCTGCCTCCAATTTCTACGGGAACGTGGGCAGGAATGGCGTGCTGCCACAAGCCTTCGACCAGTTTTACGAGACGGCGTACGGAAACGCGTCGGAGAGCTCCTCCGCGAACGGCTTCTCAGGGGACAAAACGGCGAACAAGCAGCCGAGCTCCGCGCCGGAGGACGCAGCGTCGTGCCGTGACACCGAGACGAAGGATCCGCGGGATGAGACGAGCAGCCCCGAGTTATCTTCCGGCAACAATGAGGAGAAATCCAGCAGCAGCAGCAGTATGTATTAAAGTCAGCGCCTCGGTTATGAGAGAAAGTTTGCAATCTTGCGCGCTGCTGTTAAAAATTTTATATGCTGTTTTATAAGCATATAAGGTTTATAGAGGGCCTGTAGACCCCCCCACCCCCAACAAAACTTTGTTATAAACTGCAGGATCACGTGTTTGGAATTGAAATTGGCCGTGAAAGACATCAGGCCACTCATTTTTCTATAACTCTACCTGACGTTTCCAAAAAGCACTCTTCATCTGAACGTGAATTCCCACCGTCCTGCGTTAATTTCATGTTTTATAAAAGCGCTTGTTTCATGCTTTCTTAGCGTTAAAGCAGCACTTGCATGTAATGAGGGTGGTGCCTTAAGCTTTTTCCACACACAAGCTCTTGTGTTAAAGCTACTACCATGGACTGTTTTTATTCTTATACGTTTTACTTTTATGTCTTCTGTATGCACATAATTTTCATAGAAATGGTTCAACACACTGTTTTCTGCTCTTTGTTTAACCCTTGGTTAATTCCATTCGAATACAAACGAACTGTTTTCTTTAGCTTCAAAAGGTCAAAGCCCAAGTGTATTGTCCAGAGACTCAGCAGCGAATGGTTTGCTAATCTTTTCAGTGTAATATAATATCGCAATGTATGACACTTGAAATGTACAAATGGGAAATATGTTATTAATGTTTTATGTGGAGGAAATCCGTTCATGCGTAATCTGGGTAACACCTAGAGCGTGTAAATCTTTTTATAACATAGTCATGGATCATTTAAAATGCTCATATTTTCTTTTAACCACTGTACTTTGTGTTTTACCTCCAGGTGGACAGAGGACCCGCAAGAAAAGGTGCCCTTATTCTAAATACCAGATCAGAGAACTTGAAAGGGAATTCTTTTTCAGTGTGTATATTAACAAAGAGAAGCGCCTGCAACTGTCTCGGATGCTCAACCTCACCGACCGACAAGTGAAGATCTGGTTTCAGAATCGTCGCATGAAGGAGAAGAAACTGAACAGAGATAGATTACAATATTATACATCTAATCCTCTGCTTTAGGGTTGAACCCAGCTCCTCCAGTCCTGTGCTTTGGGACTGACTGCGTTTACAGACTGATTCTCCGGCTGTGACTCTCCAGTGTACATTGTGTACCACAATGGCCGAGACAGTGCAACAACACTGCTCAATGGTTAATTTCAAGTTCGAGGACATCAGTATCCTGTGATCTGAACCAACTGAAGAGTGAGCATGAATTAAATCAGTTTGTGGACTTACATTTCACTCTTCAAACTGTTTGGAAAATGTAGAAATGGATTTTGTCCTCGCCAAGACTGTGCTTGCGGAGGCCTGTGTTAATATTATTGTGACTCACAGACGCCTTGTTTTATTTTGTTTTCACGCGGACAGAATCAGCAGTCATTTAAAAAAAAAGTGACTCAACCAGTGTATTTTGTAATCAAAAGATTATTTTCATTTTTCTGTTTGAAAATCGGAAAAGTGTTAAAAACGTGGTGAATTTAGGATGATGGAAAATATGTGACAAAAGTAAATCTATACGAACTTTGGTGTGACCAAATAATGAGTCCGAAAGGATGAGAATGTACCGTGTTTCTGTTGTGTGTGCTTATTTATTTTGTAGCCACTCGTTTCTCTCCTTTAATGCCACGGCTAACCAAGTCGAAGTCCATGATTACAGACAGGCCAATGGAATTCCATGTTCAGTCTGAGTTGACCTCAAAAGGAGTTTTGCGTGTAATACCCTATTCATGTTGTCGTTTTCATTTTTTTAAAGACTATCACAAGAATATTGATAATGCAGGCCAAACCAGAGAGATAAGCTTGTCCACTGGATCCGTGTGGAGTTGCACTGAGGTACATGCCCAATATATTCTCACAGGTATATGCAACGGGCCTCTTCGGTCTCATATTGATATGCATAAGAAAATATTTTTCTCATGACTCATGATCCTTTGGTACTTGCAGTCTGAACAATAGAAAAGCTACATTTTCAACCATGCTGCCAGGGCAGGGCTGGTCAGGGTCATCGCATTGAATCAATTGCTTGGTATGCCCAAATTATTGTGTATTATACTATATTTCCAAATAAAACACATGAAAATGATAATTGAAAAAATCCATTTGTCCCTGGTTATTGTTTTATTTTACCATATGTTTGTCTTTTAAACATAGAAATAGACATGCGCATACGTGACGCTTTTTACGCACGCAAGAAAAACACACTGAAGTCAGTCTTACAGCAGACGTTTTGCAGTTAGATGCTAGGATATTTAGTAAACAAGGAAAAAAAAGATTAAAGAGCAGCAGATTTTCAGAGCACACGTGGAAATTATGAACTGTCCAGTTTATTTTACGCACGGAGTTACAAATTCAGGCTAAATTAAATGCACATGTTGTATTTATTTTTAATAAAATGGGGCTGTAAAATCTAAATAATAAAGTTGTCAGATATGATAATACATGTTTATAAACTTAGATATAATATACATTGATTTCATTTAACAAAAAAAGAAAATCTCGCCCTCATGCTGTCTTTTTGTGTTGTTTAAAGTGTTTCTGAAAATGTTCCACAGTTTTCTGAGCCATATAAGTGGCTTTACAACTCTGTGTTCCATGTACAGAGAGTCTTTGTTACTGAGCTGATATCTTATGAGTCCACCTTTATCTAACCCCATAATATTTACTGTGAAGAAGCCTCCAGCATTTCAACATGTACACTTTGTTTTCTTTTACTGTCTCTCGTTTTTCTCTCTCTTACTTTGTTGTCTGTGCGTATTGCTGTGCAAGCTGTCATTTCACTGATTGGCTTTGGAAACACTGTTCCAATAGCGTTCTCCTTTGGCGAGGGTCGCCATATTTGCTGCTGTTATCACTGTGTTTATGGGAGCTAGCCGCAGCGCATTGGCGTTCATATATGACAGTCAAAAGGGCCATAAACGCGGGAGAGAGGCTGAAGTTTATGGTTGCCTCTCTCTGCCTTAGTCCGGCCTTGCGTTGCGCATCCTTTACTGCGCGCAGGAATTCCGTCCCTAATTACGGGACATCCTCCCCGTTGCCGCAGCAACGCAGCCATAAAAGCTGTCTGAGAGTCTGGAGCATTTGTACAATTGGAGTGCAGTGCAATAAACCGTCTGAGACCCAAGGTTATTAACTGTGTTACCAAGGAGGCGAGAGCAACGACAGAGTGAGGACATAGAGGAAAAGCCTCTGCTTGTTGGCTGCATCGACTGTATTTCAGAGGTTTTTCCCTTCGTGGTTTATCCACCTCGATTTGGTGACAAAGGTTGGATTCCGGATTAGACTTTACTCCACCACCGGGCGGCGCTATTGGGACCAATGTCACGGCCGTGGATCTTTTCGTCTCCAAGCTCACCTCAAATGCATGCAGGTAAAAAGTTGTCAACATAGCCTGAAGGTTGCATAGTTGGCTCTTCTACAAGAACAACCCTGTCGCGTTTTCTGCCTGTGGACTCTCCTCTTTCACCAGAGTCCTTCTACTTTAAGATAAGAACCTTTTTTTGTTTAGTTTCCACATTTCTTTCTTGTCCACAGTGGGCCGTGCGGTAGAGAAAGTCTTCCAGGGGGCCCTAATAAGGCAACACATCTGTGCCAAGCCTTCATGCTGCATGTGCTATTCATTTTGCTGAGCTGGGGCTTTTTAATGGTTGAAGTACAGCATGTCCGGCTTGTACCTGGAGAGATCTGCAATCCCGTCCAGTTCAGCCACAAATGTTTTGGATTTGGAAAGCTCTGCCTTGAGTAGTAAACATGGACACAGTTCCTATCTTAATGATAGCACGGAAAGCAGTGGTTAGTGGATGCAGAGCTAATGATTTCATTTTGTAACATGGTTCTCATTCTAATGCAGCTCAGCTTTACGCACAGCAGCTGGTTTGTGTAGCTGCTCACTCTTCTTTGTCTTCTTCCCCTTTTTCCTCTTCAAAGAACCCACTAACAACATCTGACGCCCTTCCAAAACACATTACTGTCTGTACGTGCCAAGTGTATTAAAACTGTTATTAACAAAGTCGATGTGATTGTGATAGAGCAGTGGTCTCGTCTCCCTTTTGCTTCCTGTCATAGTCACAGAGCTGCACTGAGGCTATTCGGTGTCAGTTCAAGTGGCGAGTTGCTATTCTGGACCTTCATGCGTGCGGACCTAGTCTTTCTCCTTTGTCTCTCGTGAAAAATAAATGCTTCCGCTGGATGTAATAAAACGCCGCATTATTGTTCATAACTGCACTCAGGACGAACATGATACGACTCAAACGGCCTCTTCGGCCACGATTATATGGGCCTGATCAAAGCCAGTGGTCAGAGTAAACTGTTTTGAGGATATAATAGCTGGGCAGCTGTGAAAATGAAGATTTAATAGCTACAATTAATAACTGTAACACAAAGATATCGATAGGCCCCCATGCCTGTACAACACCATGAAGTGTGCGGGCCAAAACAATTTAATGCTGGGCACACATAATTAATTGATGTATTTAGTTTCCTTGCAGGCTCATATGTCCCATAAGGAACAGGCCACTGTGGGGAAGAGTACACACACTTTGAACCACTCCATGTTAGTTTGTCTGAATTTAGTAGCATGTAGTGGTATTATTTTTAGAATTTGGAGGGATTTACCCAGTGCGTAAATATCCAACACACACACGGCCTTTGTCTCTCAAACTCTCACACCGCAGGAAAAATGTCCTTTTCTGTAAATATATGTCTCATCCATCATTTTACAGGTTATTGCACTATATCCATACTCGCATAAATAACGTAAAAACAATTTCCCTTCATTTAAGCCACCTAAAATATGTACCTTTTGAGCAGGAGCGATTGACAAATGTTCACCTTCCACGCGTAAAGATTTAAGTCGGTCTGCATAAATGAGCTGTCATTGACACAGCGTTTGAAAACCTAAATGGACTCAATTTATGAATTTCTCCCAAATCTCCTCGTTTCAGTGCCCAAACCCGGGGGGCTAGCGGCCACCTGGGCCTGGTAATGGCAAAGCTGGCCGAGATTAACTTCAACCTGGAGAGAGCAATAGAGTGCACATGGCCAAGGACACTACAACATGGAAGGAGAGTTTTATTGTGGCCCTTATTGCCCCAAATTGGACCGACAGGATGACTTGAATGTTTGCTGTGGAACACTCAGCCTTTTCCCTTAAAACACCTTTTGGCAGTGGAATTAAAAATGAAACTGTACAGTAAAAATAGTTTGTATTTTTGTTTTTATAAGAAATGCATCAAAATGCCGCCTTAAGAAAAAAAAAGCTATGTGTTTGTATTTACACGCGCGTCGCTCATTAAACTGTATTAATACATTACAGACAGTGAATATTCGGATATACATTCATCAAACTCAATCTATTAAATTATTGGAAGACAAAATTAAATACAACCTCGCGTTAAAGTCACAGTTTTTTTTGTTATTAGGTTATCTGTAAAATCACTGTATTTTTTTTAGACTAGTGTGTAATATTATAAGTGCGCTTGTTCTAAATATCATTAAGGGGCTGAAAAATGGCCTGAGGTCAGATTTATTTCCAGGTTACTATATCATCTATAACCATTAAAATGCGGTATACACTGTTCCATAATTTTAAAGAATGAAATCATTCATTAAAATTAAACAAAACATTTTGTGTGTGTATTTTGTGTCGCTGTAAATTAAATGACCTTCACTAGAGTGAATTATAATGATCATATTGAAATAATTGGACACCTTAGCTCATATATTTGTGTTACAGAACTGTACTTCGTTCAGAACATGCTCATGTTATTTTTTGTTTAATATCCCATCCTTCTAATAGACAGTTTATGATGCAAATGATACAAACTACGCCTGAATTCGGAAGCATCCCGCAAGATAAAATGAACTAAGGAAAAACACAAAATGAAATGAAATAATAAAAAAACCACCATATAGGTGTATGTTTGGTATTACTTACTCTATCTCCAGGGAGCATTAACACCTTTCCTTTAGAGTGTAAGGTCTCAGACTGTCTTCAGGCTGTTGGATGCACCATATAAACGGCTTTTTTACCAAGTCATTTGCCAAAGGCAAATTCTCTCTACAGTTAAAAACACTTTATTACCGTTAAGTCCCATGGCTTTGTTATTTTATGTGTTTGTTGGTGGGTTTCAGCAGCCCTATAAGTTTAAACTTGAATCGCTACCTTCAGGCTACACCTCATGTAAAGCAATGTGTTTGGAACACAAGTAAATAGTCTTTTTCTTTGATTGTATTGTTTTATTTGGTACTGTCCTCCATACAGTGTTCTGGGGACAGCTGTCAGAACTGTGGGACTGCACAAACCTGATGCTTCCACTGTATTTCACCTTTTGTGTAGCTTTCTGGTTTGCATGACATCTGATTTACATGAAGAAAACCAGTGCATCATCTGATTCACACAGTCCTGATCAGTATCTCACACTTGTTTAGAAAATCCAGATTTGGGTACAATTCTGTCTAATTTTTGGAAACTTTTTGTGTATTTGGACCTCGCCCCTTCTACGGGCTAATGGTGGTGCATTAAGGCGAGGTGAAGGAACACACTGATTTCTGTGCTGTCTCCTTTCTCTGCCTCAGCTCCATGATGGATACCGCTCCAGCTCCTACGTAGCCTCAGAGTGGGAGGGACTGCCTGTCTACTAGCGCTGCCATTGGTTTCACTGTCCTCGCGGACTGAGAGGGGGGGGCGCCTCTAATCATATCCAGCATGTTTTGCACAAGAAATGTCAGCCAGAAAGGGCTATCTTCTCCCTTCGCCAAAATACACCACAATAATGTCATGTTCGGACAGCCCGTCAGGAAACGCGTTTTTAGTGGATTCTCTGATCAGTGGCCGCACCGACAGCGGTGGAGGTCACTATACTGGGAGCGCAGTGTGCGTACCTCATAGCACCGCCACAGAAGTGCCTTACGGACTACACAACTATGGATACTTCCCAGGTATGGGTAAGCGGAGCGAGGTTGGTCCCCAAAGCATGGTGCCTGCTTCAGGTGCGTACCTGTCCAGTATGGAAATGTACATGGACGCGCAGAGGTCATGTCGGATGGACCAAGATCACCCGGTAGGTCCCCAGGTCGCGCCCTGCTCCTTCCCTCAGAACATTAAGGAAGAAAGCACCTACTGCCTCTATGAGCAGCCGAAGTGCCCCAAAGCCTCGACCGCCGAAGATCTGACTTATTCGAGGTTAAGTGCAGCCGGCCTTGGGTCGAGTTCTTGTACAGTTACCGATGGCGGCGGCGGGGGCTCAGTGCCTGTTCCGGGCTACTTCCGCTTGTCTCAGACGCACGCACATTCTCATAAACTTTACAACAGCAACGGCCCCCAGCCGAACCCTTCCCATTCTCATTTTGGCCTACACCCCACTGCTCCTGCTCGCTTCCACGCGCCACCAACCACGACATCTGCTCCAGCCACGGCGCAGGAAGGAAGAAGCACCGAGGAGCCCGTGTCCTCGGGAAGCGCAGACTTACAGCCTCACGCTACACCGGGTATCGAGGAGGCGCGCGAGTCCTCGGATGCAGAAGCTTCGTCAGCTGACGAGACAGAAGAGCATGACAAAGAGACAGCAGCAAAGGCCACTAAAGGTAACCATCAACATAGGTGTGGCCCTGCACCATGTTTGCATGAAGCGCAGGTATAATGAGAAATCTGGAAAGCATCCGTGAAGTTTGGTTGTGGTAGGTGGACTCTAGAGTCAGCTACCAACAAGCTTATAGAGACATCAGTACATTATTTTTAATATTTGCATATAACTGCCAGAAGAAGGTCTATAATGCTTAAATTTAATTACATGGATGCGTTAAAGCGCACGGGCTTGGTGCGCACGGATATATCCGGAGATAATGCGTAAAACTAAAAAATAAGTGAAGTAAAACGTATGAAAGGCTTATTTTCCTTATTTATAAACCATTTACGAAACACGACTGTAATAATAACTGCAATATAAAAATGAGAATTATTTTATAACACTGATTGATGTTACATATTTAGTTTTATGGAACTGAAAAGCCAGTAGCTTGGCTGTTTCCTTAGAGCGCCGTGTAAAATACGCAGAAAAATAGCCTTATTCGAGCGTTTTATTGTGCCATAATATATGTGCTTCTTCCACACTGTTTTACGACACTGAAATAATGTTTCTGTTAATGGATAAACCTGATTGAAAATATTATATGAAGTGTTTTGCGTTATTTGTCAGCTGCTACTCCATTATTTAACAATAAGTATCGACTGTCTGGAACACACACACACACACACACACACACACACACACACACACACACACACACACACACACACACACACACACAC
>JAQQZY010000003.1:11122538-11138879 GCA_030068375.1 Ostorhinchus rueppellii | reverse complement strand
ACAACAACAACAACAATAATAATAATAATAATAATAATAATAATAATAATAATAATAATAATAATAATAATAATAATTTATTCTGGTATTTTACAAACCAGTTTCATATACCAATTCATTGGTATACGTGGGCCTGTATTATATCAGTAATATTATTGGTCTTTTAGGCTTATTCATATTAGCTTATTTATCTATTTTTAATCACATATTCGACATATTAAAAGTGTGTATACTTTGTTTTTATTTTATTGTCTGTGGCTTATAACATACGATAACATAAAGTTAATATGCGATGGACTGCATTTTTTCCAACATTGTTGAGACATAAAATCATATTTGATTTATTTATGTTGAAGTTCCATACACTTCTGGCAGCAGATAACTGTCACAACCACCTAAGTGTAGTATATTATTCCAAACGTAACATATTAAATTTAGGAAACAATATTAAAAATAGCCTATTCTACGGCGGTATGAAACATTTTAAATAATTTTTGGATTCTATTTTGTAAGTGGAGACAAAAAAATACAAAAAGTTGCATAAAAGTGTAGTGTAAATTTCCTGCATTACTCTGTAACCGCCTTATTAAGCTGATCTGGCCGTGTGAGTGTTTGTGTGCATCCGTTTATGTGTGAGAAGTGTTAATCTCCCTCTGCAGCCAGCGCCATAATGAAATCAATGTCTGTCTTCTGATTGGACGAGAGCGACCAGGCCTGAGTCACGTGGGTGAGTTCTTTGGTCCAGAGTAAAAATGGGGTTTGGTGTAAATCTAGGGTGTATTGCTGTCATATATCAAACTACCTCGTAAAAACGACACTGAGGATTCTGGGCCAACAAATCAGAGAGAAAAAATATGAGTTCTTATTATGTGGATGGTCTTCTTAGTAAATATTCGTCGACTACTTCTCTGTTCCCAAACGTACAGCGCGCTTCCTGCGGTATTGGAGCCGGTGGAGGTGGAGAGGACCGGGGCTCGGCTCAGGCTGGCGCGGCCATCGCCTTCGCACCGTCCGTGTCTGGAGTTTACAGCGTCGGTAACAGTGTGTACCAGAGCCATCCGCTGTTCACCTCGGGCTACGGCCGCAGGCAGGACTCACACTGCGGTCCGCTGTTCCCCGACAGCTGCTGCCATCCTGGGCCGGGACTCCTCACTGCGTCCCCGGATAAACAGCACCGGATGTACCCCTGGATGACACCATCAGGTATGTGTCGCTATCGTCGTCTATTATGTGCTACTTTAAAACCCTCAGGTCAGTGCTTTTTCACCAAACATTGGGATACCTACCCTGAGCTCTAGTGCTTCAATTAATTTCGAGAAGCTATTGGTGTTGCATGGAAAGAATCGTAAAACTTTTATTGCGCAACTAATGAGTTCTGCAGCCATAAATTCATTTGGCCAGCGCTTCTGTGTGTTCAGTTCGCAGAGACCTTGCCGCTGGGGGTTTTCTCTGCACTCCTATTACTCTTATAGCCTCTTCTCCCCTTTGTGGTTGTAAAACAGACCGGCCTGTTGTGTAAATCAGCTCCCTTGCACTCTGCAGTTCCTTTCTAATTGGGTCTGCACTGCAGAGGCTGGTATTTTCCCAAACTCGTTTTTTCACATTGTTGGATCGATATGCATCAGTATTGTCGGCTGCATAAAGAAGTCAGGTGAATTTAGAATGCAAGCAATTTGAGACATAGGCATTTGTTATATATTTTTTTTTTGAGAGACAAGTAGCTGGGGCTGTAATCTAATTACTTACAGAGAGGAATGAACCACAGCAGGACTGCTTTAAATAGACGAAAACAAAAACTTCTCCTGCACCAGAGAGAGTGTGTGTGAAGAGTGTTAGCCTCTGAGAAGGTTGGGCAAAAATATGGAGCATTTTACAGCTCACTGGGTAATTAAAATAAATAAGCCAGACCCCAAATATTTCCAGTTTTAAGGCTTTTATTAGATTTAACACCACTGTTAATTATTGTGTTAAACTGTGTTCAGAGCATGCGCAAAAAGAAAACTCTTTATTGACACAAAGTGCGGGTTTTCTTCCCCACAGATCCAAACAGAAGGCGAGGGCGGCAGACCTACTCCAGGTACCAGACCTTGGAGTTGGAGAAGGAGTTCCACTTCAACCGGTACCTGACCCGCAGGCGGAGGGTCGAGATCGCCCACGCCCTGTGCCTCTCAGAGAGACAGATCAAAATCTGGTTCCAGAACCGCAGGATGAAGTTGAAGAAAGACCAAAAGGACAAACCGGACTCCATCACAGGGGAAAAGCACGGTGGCATCCAGGTCCAGGCCGATTCCCGGGTCGGTCCGGTACCAGAAAAGGCTGCGAAGGAATAAGACGCACGGACACAGAACATTAAAAAAACAAAAAACAAACACTGTTAAATATTAGAGATTTTTTTCATATTTTTATTTTTGCTCACACGCCCTTAATGCTTCGATAACAAAAATAACACTGAAAGCATTTTTTAAAAGCATTTATATCAGAATATGTGATTTTTTTCTTTCACATTCACGCTAAATTACTCCCCTGAAAGCGATACTCATGTTTTAAATAATATATAATTTTATCAGTGTGCTACTGACTAAACATTCCTTAATAGAAAACTACCTAATATGTAAGATATAATCAAACACTGTCACGAGAAATTTAACATGAATAACTGAATGTATTTCAACATTACCTATTAATCCAACCAAATTATTATTACCAGAGCTGAAAAAATGTGCCTTACTTTATTTTAGTTTATTAAAAATGTTAGTAAAATGCATCTGTATTATTCTATTATATGTAGTTGTTTATCTTCCATCACCTCTGTGTATGTTCCGTTCTTATTCTCATCCCTGTTTCTACTGTGTCTATCATCTATTTCACTTCAGACAGAAACATATGTTTAGTTTCGGATGATCTTGTATAACCTACCTCAAGTTCCCAGAAACTCCACTTGCTTATTTCTATTGTAAACACGAACACCCTGACATATGTGTTAGAAGTGTTAGCAGAGTGCTGTCAAAATGGTGCCATCACGGCCTATTTCATGCGTCACAAACACACAAAAAATTGGCTAAAAATACCGGTGAATACCAGTATTTGGAGTCAAATATGCACTTTTATGTTACATTTCATACAATATTCCTGTTGCGGTGTGAAAATGTGAAGAATATGTGACAAAATAAAAAAATAAAAAATAAAAAAATGAAGCTCTATCTGTTTTGAACCTGCGTAATATATATCCAATAAAAATACTGCGGATCCTATTTGTTTATTTGCTCTTATTATGAAATATTAGATGAGATGCTCTGACAGATTATTGCGCACAGATTCAATTAAACAGCCTCTTTTTTCATCAAACCTCCATCAGATTCACATTATGTTGCATGTACAGAAACATGTTTTAGTCCATGATGAGGCTTAGGTAAACACTCGACCTGGGGAATGTGAACTATGAGGATGCGAGATGGGGCAGGCTGCAGATGAAGGGAAATTACTGTTGAACTCTGCATTCCCTTTTCCCTCTGTAAGATGGCGCCTGACGGTGACCTGGCCCTTCCCTCTCTGTCCCCCCTTGGCTCCCCCTCCCTCCTTCCTTCATCTCTCCCTCCAGCGCTGGGCCATAAATCCGTTGTTGTTTATGAAAATTTACAACATAGCAATACAACTTTACGACGCGCCCCGGCTTCTGATTGGCTGCAGCCTGTCACGTGGCCTGGCGCCGTGAACATGAACTTTTTATATATAATTTCCAATAGCGGAATAGAGCAGCCTTTCATTTAACGGTCTTCCACGCGGCTGTTTTCACCAGCGACCTCTACATTTTTATTCCACTCACATGTCCTCCTGTTTTATTTTATGTTTTTTTTTTTCGTGGAGTTTTATTCTAGAAGAAGGAAAAAGCTTCGACGCGGATTTTTAGGACGTGACTGGATCTTTTTGGGAGCTTTTCCTGGAATGATGAGTGAGCGGAGACCCCGTGCGTCACTCACCCGTGGGAGCCCACGGTTCCAGTCGCGGGCTCAGCGGGACCTTTTCCTCCTGAGCCGCCGTTCGTCTGCAGCACCTGCCGGCTCTGCTCTCACCTCCTCTGTGTACCAGCCCTGCCACAAACCTCCAAAAGGTAAGACAACACACATTTGTCATCCCACTGCCCGTGTTTACTGTCACATTTATCTGCACTTTGCAAACATGTTCATCAGATAGTATCATGTTCCACCGCAGAATTTGTATTGTGTGTCATTCTCAGCAGAGGTCACCAGTGTGTGTGTGTGCTGTGATATTGTACTTTATGTGACTGGGATTTGACTGACAGACTCTTCATGGCAGATCTCCATGACCTAAAACAGATTACACACCACACATGGGTGGACGTGTCTCTTTCCTTTTCGCTTTCCACGCTGTCATTTGCATGCTTTGAATTTGTTTGTTGTTGTATTTAAATGGGGTTGGGCTATCGGCAGCAAATCCATTGGGTGGGTGGTAGTGCAAAGATGTGCTCTTTGACGCCCTCCTGTGGTTATGGAGGAGATGTTGCGGTTCTGACTGTCTGGTCTACATCAGATGCCTGCACTGCTGTGCAAAGCCGACGTCTGTTTCTACATTTTTGTCAGCACAGGTCTATGAGAAAATGGCTCCACGTGTGTAAAATGCCTTTAATTTATTTATAAGAATGAAGAAAACCGTAATTTTTACAAGTTGCATCCACATACAGCCTTTAATCAACCTCTATGTTCTATGGCAGAGCGTTTTCATCCTTATTTTGTCATGTCCTGTGGACTTTCATTACAGGAATTTTCTGTGTGGTATCAGTATTTAGACATTAATATAGCCCCTCGGTGCTGATGACAGGTGTTGTGCACATGTGCACGGACAGCCTCGGTGTCTCATGACGCTGCAATGATTTGTTTCGTGCAAGGAATTCTTACACTGCAAAGCATCTAAATTCTATGAATATTTCGAAGGTAAAGCACGTACATGTTTCTATCACGTGTGTGGATGTATGAAGTGCATCGAAAGTGTTCAAATCTGACCATTTATTTAGTTTAACATTTTTTTAAAAACACTGACTGTATTTTCAGCGGCTATAATCCAAGTGTATTCAGCAAAAATAATAATAATAAAATCTTCCACTTGTATAGTGACTAGAATGCTTAAAAGCTGTGTTTGTTGGTGCTGGTTTTAGTGTTGCGCTGTAAATTCCCTCTGTTGTAAATCGGTGTGTGTGTCAGACTGAAAATGGTTTCATGATTCTCAAAGGTTATATAAAACAACATAGTTTTATGACATTGGAGTACCGAGTTACAGCCGTGGGTGATAACGAAAAAGTTACAAGGTAAAAGCCTGCCTTTCCTTCCTATCCAACGTGCTGGTGTGCTCTGTGCCTGTGCCTGCAGAGTGCAGTGCCCTCCTTTGGCTCCTGCAGCAGTCCGCCCTCTGCTCTGAAACCCGTCATGTCTGACACCAGAGCGCACACACTCTTTTCCTGTCCTTTCTTTTGGTCCTTGTTTAGTTCTGGGTGTGTCCCTGGCTCGACAAGGGGAAATAATATCGTGGGAACTTTGTTGCCATTGGCTAACCATAAATCAGCTGTTTGAGCATGAGTGTTTAGCCAACACACACTCTGGGTCTTCTTTTATTGTGGGCCGGCTGAGTGCGGATGTGGGGCCGGTGTTCATCCTCTGTGTTCCTGTCTGCCTTCTGGCCGTCTGTAACTGAAAACTTCAAACTTACCTGGAAGAAAATTCAGAATTCATCTAGTTATTTTTTGTCAGTGAGACAGGATTGGGCTTGTGCTGGGTCCAGAGGTGCTCTGGGGAAGTCAAGCATTAGCGGTAAACTAAAGGACAAGTCTGTGCCTTTGAGAAAAGCAGGCGCCATAAAAATTCCACAAGAAGAAAAACAGACGAAGAGCGTCGGATGAGGCGCCGTGCCTCTATTTCGGCTTCATGTTTGTGTCAGACTGTTCGACCTCATAATACTCCATCGGTGTGCTGCACTTTTTTTATCTGTTGCACTGGTCTGGTTACACCTTTATGCAAAGCAAGAGAAAATCTGCTTGTGCGTAAAATGATTTATTCAAACTGCCAGGAGTAAGATTGAGATTTGAAGGATGAAATAATCTTAAATGTTCTGAATTCCATCGTTGCTTTTGGCTAACTTTTGTGTGTTCTTTTTTTTTTTTTTTTTTTTTAAATAATTAAATATTATATACCTGATGCTGATCATATAGGATATTTAGAATATTTCAGAATAAAAGTAAGATAATGATCAGAAAGGACCTTAACTCTAGTGTTGTGTATGAACAGTCTGCGGTGAAATAAAATACACAAAATGTCCAAAGTCCTTCCCCAATGTTATAATTATTTTGTATTAACTTATAAATCTATTGCGTTATTTTCCACGTCTGTATCTGAAAAAATTTACTCTGTTTATCAATCTGATTTTGATGAACTAAGGGTGTTAAAAGCTCCTACAGCTGCTCCCAAAACTAGATCTGACACACTTCTTAAGACTGTCTTTATAGCCCACACACATAAAAAAAAATTACACTGCAATTTTATAAGAAATGGGTTGTGAAAAGTCAATATGAAGGATGATTGCGCCGTAAAATGAAAACAAAATGACGCCAGGTAACATGGAAACGGCTTGTACTGTCATCTGAAGACTTGCTGTTCGGCGTCGTAAAATTGTAACCATCAAACAGTAACAGGACTTTATTTGGGTTCATGCATAGACTATGCTTAAGGCTATTAGGTTTTTAAGTGACATAAAAGTCTAGGTGCCATTATTCGACATTAGATATCCACGTGCGTTAAGCTTTTATCTGTCAAATATTTATTCATTAGTGGTTTCTCACATGAGGGGATGTTCAGTTATTGTTATTAAAAATGTGGAACAAACGCAGACCTGTTCTGAATAGGCTTTTATTCTATTAACTACACACACTATTTGCTTTCACCGCCTATCATAACATGCATAGAAGATTCAGATGGAATTATTCCTGTACACTAGACTCGCAGAGATTGCACTCTCAGCATGTCACTTGTTGTATTGTTTAGGAGCCCGTTGGTTTTTGCCGCAATGGTCGTTAACCTCTGAATGACCCCTTTTGGAGCCCACGCCTCAGAGAGCGTCGCACACGAGCAATGCAACTGTTGAGCCAGAGGATGGCGCACCACGACAATCCAAAACAGCCAAGCCCCGGCTCAGAGTTCGCCTGAGCCGAGAGCGCATGGGTGCGCGCACCCTTCACATCCCACCCAGTATTTCCTCCGTGCACGAGTTTACCTCTGGAGGTCACCAAGCAGGATTTACGACTGGTCAACAAAAGCACGTGATTCTCCGCCGTACCCCATATTTGGGTGCCTACGTAAGAGAGAATCAAGTCCATGTCCCACTCATTTCCATAATTCATCATAAATTGTGCAAGGGTGCTATAGGACGCGCTAAACCATAAGAGCCACAAATCAAGCACACAGGTTTATGCTATTTTACCTGCAGAAATAATAAAAACAACAACAATACCTACAACCAGCAAACGGTGGAATTGTCAACAAATGAGCTCCTATTTTGTGAACTCATTCTGCGGTCGCTATCCCAATGGCGCGGACTTCCAGTTACATAATTATGGAGACCATAGTACGGCAAACGAGCAATACAGAGACTCAACAGCCATGCATTCCAGCAGGTACGGCTATGGCTACAACGGGATGGACTTAACCGTCGGACGGGCCGATACCGGACACTTTGTGGGCAGCGAGCGCACACCGGGCTACTCCCCCAGTCCTTCAGCGGCGACAACGCCCTCGGTGGAGCCGGTCAGGTACAGCCAGTCCGCCAACAACACCGGGACTTCTTCTCTGTCGCCTCCACCTGACCCTCTACCCTGTTCGTCAGTCGCCAGTCCGTCCCCGGTCACCGAGTCTCAGCCTCAACACCGAGCCGTGAAAAACTCCATAACGACTCCGTGCTCGAGCTCAAACGGGGGCACGCTGCTTCTCAACCGGGACTGTGTGTCCAAGTCCTCCCCCCTGGAGGACGAGAAGCCTGCAGGAAGCGCACCGACAACTCCACAAAACGTTACCGACTCGTCCCAGCCTCAGATATACCCGTGGATGAGAAAGCTCCACATAAGTCATGGTAAACTTTCAGTTTTTCAGATCTTCTATTCCCGCTGAGTATAGAGGCTGTTATTTGGTAGAAATGACCAAGTGTGTCCTTTATGTCAGCTAAAAATCATATACTGGAATAAAGATTAAACAGAGCCACATATATTGACTTTATGTAGATGCATGTGGCGCCATATGCGCATCTCACCTGTGTGGTGTTTGGCTGATCCTTCCACTGTCAACAGACCAGGTAGACTACGGAAACATTTATTGACCTTAAATGTAAGTTTAAGCCTTTCCTTCAAATATTTTAGATCCGTAAAGGATGCATCTATTTTTCTGTGTATTATTGAGAATTGTTTTGCGTTTATTATTTCTATTTATTTTTTGTTTAAAGTGTGCTAAATTTATTTGCGCTGCTTAACTTTTAAAAAAGTCAGTATTTATAATTATTGTTTTATTATAAATATTACTATTTGCTACATACAGGCGTTTGTGAGTCGTGCGTAAACTTTGTAGTCCTATTTCCATCAAAATGTGCCTCCATGTCAAAAAGTTGCAGCAATTCCCTTAAAAAAGTTGCTTCACTTATTTATTAAAAATCTACTTTATCTTATATCTACATCTTCTTTTTTTTAAAAATCCTGTATAAGAGTTGTCTGGACCAGAGGGAAAAAGAGCCAGGACTGCTTACACCCGGTACCAGACCTTGGAGTTGGAGAAGGAGTTTCATTTCAACCGGTACCTGACCCGCAGACGGAGGATCGAGATCGCCCATGCCCTCTGCCTCTCAGAGAGACAGATCAAAATCTGGTTTCAGAACCGCAGGATGAAATGGAAGAAAGACAACAAGCTGAAGAGCATGAGCATGGCGGCAGCAGGCGGAGGAGTCTACAGGCCCTGATATTCACCCTTCCACCCCTACAACAACGAGCACTATGAAAATCAAACAAAGATTGTCATATCAACGTCTCCTTCTGTTGCAAACGAGACTCTTTCCCGGGCTGTGGTGGGACAGGGGACAGCCCACGCACAGCCCATATTGTATGCCCAACAACCGTCCCATTATATTCCTGAATAATATTATTTCCTTTTTATTTCTACCGTGTTAATGCTTATGTGAGTAAAAATGCATCATGTACAGTTCTGTCTAGATTTAGAAGAAAAAGAAACAGAGGAAAATAAATGTTTGTTTAAATTATTTCTTGTTCAGACGAAAAAATAAAACGTCAAAAGCTTGAAATGCTACCTACCGCAAATAAACCCAGTAAAAGTTGTGTGATGCACTCAGAACAATAACAGTCTAATAAATAGGGGGGGTTGAGGTCGAGCTGCGTTTGTGTTTTGCCTTCGTTTTCTATGTATGTACTGTAAATGTATGTATTTATTTGTTGTATTGTACCAACTTGTCAGACACTTGCTTCCAAAAGTAGAACCAGCAAAGTAAAAGCCTTGTGTGGTCATTGTGTGCGTTTGTGAACACATGTATGGGCAGAGGTGCCGACTCAGTCTTGTATGTACAGTAGCTGTGCCTTGTATCTTTGTTTTTGCAGGAGCTGCTGTTGGCGCAACATCTTAGTAAAAACGTGTTTTGTCTTTTTTGTTTTCTCTAGCTGTTCTGTTCTCTATGTGGAAGGTCCCACAGTAAATCTCATTGCCTATGTGTATAACTTCATCGTGATAAGCTTTTTGTAAATGTTTTTTCAAAGACTGGAAGTCAAGAATATACTATAATAATATTGATGATAACGATGATGGCCATTATAATAAACTTTCTACTGGAATGGCTGCAATAAACTGAGTGTACGTTTTTGTAAAAATCCTCCAGGTGAATTTGCGCTTTTGTCAAACTGTTGTCATGGAAGTGAGGAGTCAGAGTTTGCTCTATACTTGGAAAATGTTACCCCTCCACTTAGAGCTGTGTAAAACTGACACATCTTCTTCAGTCTAGTCCTTATGAACTCAACAGGTTTCCCTTGAATGAAAGCTTCTAGTTTTACTCACCTTGCTGCGGAGCTTGGGGAAGGGGGGGCTTTAAGGGTCCTTGGCCACTAACGGGCTCCAGGGGCCGGGCGTCCCCTTGCGCACAGACTCCTGGGCTATTCCCGGAGACTCACTTCGACTTTTCGTGCTGTAAACTTTATTAGGGCAGAATCTGGCTCTCTGACATTTGGGTGCTAAATGAATGGGGGGTTTTGTCTATGAATTAGATCGTAAAAATCATCCGGAGCGCGGCCAGATAGGCTCACTGGCCATAAACGGTCACGTGGTAGCCATTAAAGTAAGTTTTATGGTTTTGGGGAGTTGACAGTATATTGCACATAACATATAATCGCACTGACGGCGAGGCTTCGTCTGACTCTCTCTTTGCAGGCTGTAAGTGTTACTTGACCGGTACAGACCGTCTCTATTGCTCAGTTTGCCTCAGAATGGACCGGACGCTTTCCAGGAGGAAAGCTGCGTCTCTGGGTAAGTTTCTCCAGACTAGCCGGTAGCTTGAGAACAGCCAGCCTGAGTTCAACAGCCTTATTATTGTATTCGCTCCCTCTATCCGTCCCTATTAGTCCATTACACTAATTTGTCAGTTGTGCAGTGCTGAATACTGGTCTCGGCAGATGTTGCGCAGGGTTGGGTCCGGCTCATGGCCATTTAATTGCTTCCTTCCCCGTGTAACTTGTTTCCCTCCATCTGTGGTGTAAGTCATAATCCATTTTTACATGTTGGATAATTATCTCTGTGTCCATTTCCACCCCCACAAACTTCGAGTTGTTGTCGTTTTATTACATTGGAGAATTCACAGACCGTGAGCCAGAAAGTTTCCTAGGGGTGTGTGGAGTATGTAGATTTCCTTGATAAAGTTATCCGCTAATTCAGGCCTACAGATTTACAGCTAGCTGAGTTAAATCGGATTGTGTTTGAGCTGATGACTTTTGGAAGTTGGATTGTTCCAGTCCAATCCCTTGAAAAGTTGCAGTTGTTGTTTTGTTACGCGCTCTGCTCCACATGTTGGCACCACGCACGGTTTTTTAGGACAGGCTGTAAAACAGTGTCAAGTAAACACAACATGGGAACAAACAGCAGCAGGGAGACTTTGGAAAAGGAATTCCGTTTTGTGTCAGCCACGTCATTTTGTGTTTAGGGTTGAAAAGTTCAGATGACCTCTGAAAAGTCACTCTCGCTTTGTGGTGACCTCTGGTCCGAAACCAAACTGAACTGGACACTGATCCAGAGGAAATCGGACAAAAGCGAGAGGAAAACCTCCACAAACTTTGCTTTCTTCTTATCTTCTCCCCCTATTTGCTTGATTTCTTTTGTTTTCTCAATTGATTTTCTTTTTACAAATATATTAGTCTCATATTTTTTGTTTTTTATAGTCAATAATTCGATGCGCTTTACTCGTTTTTTGGCTGAATATCCTAAAAAAACGGAATTATTATGTTACAAATAACGAAACCAGACATTTTTTGGCAACACTTACAATATTTACTTTTCTGCAGACTTTTCCTTATATGGAGAGTTTCGATAGCTGCAGTTGAAAAGTCACTATTGTACACAGAGCTCCAAAATAATAAGAACTGTTTCATATTGTCTTGAAACTGTGGAACTTTCTAAAAAACGCACAAAGAAAGAAAATTGTTAAAGTCATTTCCGATAAAAACGGACATATATTTGAGGATAAATCTTGTCCATAAATAGATAGTGTCTGGGTTTTTACCAAGCATGTGTACACTTTTAACCCCAGTAGTGTAATTATTGGAGTGATTCACCCCATACTCCCATCTCCGAGTGTTTACTGCTCAACAAATGAAACCCACTAATACTTTAAAGCCACCAGCCGAAGAAAATGCGCACTCGTTCCAGTTTGATTTTAGGCGGTCTGAAAAGCTAAAAACACTCAGTGATAGTGCGAATATTTGGAAATTAAACCTCCTGCCAATATTTCAGAAGGAGATATTTCGACGGGGGCCCATGTGCGGCGTGCTGCCAGGCGCAGAGAGAGAAGAGAAGCGCTGTAGGTTCATCTGGAGGTCAGCCACAGCACCAAGATAAATCTGCATCCTCTCAGAGCCACCAGCAGAGCTCGCTTTAGGCCAAGTTCACTGTCATCCTGCGTATATAGAGAGGAAAAGCACTCACACACCCACGGCCCCGCACACACGCATTCACATTAATGACACGTTTTCCTGGTGATGCCTATAAGCATAATGCGTAAATGAATTTACCCAGGGACACAGAGCCTGTGGTAACATTGTGCGCTGGAGGGAAAGGCTACGAAAGGCACAGGGGCATCGAACTTCAAGTGTTGCCTCCAACAAAGACTTTTTTTTTCTTTTTGGCTGCTTTGGTTGATCTAACGCTAATGAATGATTTGCATATTTTAGGGCCCTATTAGTCTTGAATGAGAGCCTGTTGGATTTGTCTTTTCGCTCCCTTGTTGGAAAGATCCAACGCTACAATTGCATTTCAGGTTTTACGCTGGCATCTTCTCTAATTATGAAATTTGAGAAAATGATCATCATGATGGCTACAGATACACGTTGTTAAAATCAATTTTTCGTTTCAAGAGGCCAGATATCTCACTGGGCTGCGACTGATGAGAGCGAGATAGCAGTGAAGAGGAGGAAAAATTGGGGTCAAAAGTTTACGCACTGAACAGTCTCCGTCATCTGTTCACTCGGAGCTTGATGCCAGCCTTATAATAGCGATCTTGACTCTCCACACAAAAGACAGAATAGCTTTGAATTACATATGTTGCACGGTGCACTCCAGGTGAACCCTGGAAGCTAAGTGACCCCGCGTTTGGGACCGGGGGAGGGGACCCCCCACCCGTCCCCGGCAACAAGATTGAGTGGCTGGCGTTTTATTAGGGCGGTTGATTGGTGAATTTCCTTTGAATAAATTGCATTTGATATGTTTAGGGACGAGGGCAAAATTTGCATTTTGAGGATTGATACTCTCGACCCGGTCACAGGGTAATGTGAAGGCCCACAGCCCCCAGATTGAGCCCCCGGACCCCTTAAAAAACATTTAGCCCCTCTCTTCCTGATCAATTGAACAGAAGTCTTTTATGGAAACAGAAATGGAACAGATGTTTTAGTAAATGATGACGGTATTCGGACATTTTTGCACCAAAATCTCACATTTGTGTGTTTTATTTTTCATTGGGCCTATTCAAGGCTTTAGGAAATGGATGCAGATATTTGTTAAAGCGAAAGAAATTGTAAGACTCTTACGCGTACTTGCAAAGGCCCACTAGAGAAAAAAATATTAAAACAGCCTGGTAGCAAACCCACTTACACACCAACAAAAACATAAATATAATAATTATATTAATATACATTAGAAACTGGCCTTTTTAAAAAATACTTATATCTTTAGATAGGATACACTAACTGTTAGTTTGATCAAAAAAGGTGTATTCACTTAAATCGATATTGTAGATTTATGTAATAAAAAGGACAAACACATCCACGATTCATTCAGTTTTGTTTCTTTAATGTTCACATGAAATTAAATAAAAAGAAACAATTAATTTAAGAAATTTTATTGACAATACAATACAAGATATGCACGAATACACATATTAAACAGAAGTATCCAAACGGTCAAAGCAATATCCAACAACGGAACCAGATTTAATTCCATTGTTGTAAAGTCACAACTTTACTTTTTAAAATGCACTTAACATCAAACTAATAAAGGTTACAGCTGCCTCATGGGCTGCTTTTTTAAACGAAAAGTTCCATGGGTTTTCTTATTAATTCACAGAAATGTTAGTCTATTAAATTGTTCTGTGATCATTGCAGTTTTTTAGTGCCTATGCCTCTGTATCTCACATTGACGCACAAAAAAAGCTCATATTTAGCTCAAATCGCCTTTATATTGAAACAAAAACAAACTTTAAATATGTTTATATAGATGTTTTTATTATAATAACTCTAATTTCCATTTCAGTAAGAGTCTAATAGCGACTGCTTTTATAAAATGTAAATAATAGTGAAGTTTGAACGCCTGTAGCTGCGTTTTTCACCTCTTTTTAGTATCGGTGAATATGCGTGAAGGTCATTTACGTTGCAGGGTTTAATAAAAGTTTGCATTTGTACACAGACACAGTGTTATTCTAAGTTATTTTCAAAGATTGTTTAGTTGTGAAATATTTAAGAACCAAGTAGTGGGGTGTAAGGTCATGCGTAACAGCCTATAAAAACAGTCCCATTGTTTTCCTGTGTTCACGTATAAGGGGCATTAAAGGTGTTCTTCAGCCCGAAACCTTGGCACGTCTTGGATGCAGAGGAAATTTTTTATTCCGCCATCAGAGCTCCGTATAGACAGGAGACCTTGTGAAAGCCATCTGCAATCTGTCACTATCGTCACAGCACTTCTCTGATAATCTAAATTTACAGTAAACTGTCAGCATGATGTATTTTGGTTAAATAGACCTTCACTTCACAGTATATGCTCTGAAGAGGAACACGACGATACGGCTGATGCTTATTTTGTCCGAAAGTAAAATCTAACACACGCCTCTAACGGTTTTTGTGCCCATCAGGTGCAAAATATCTTTAATTTTGTGCGAAAATTACGAAGAAAATGTATAAGCTACTTGAACCAAACAGTTCCCATCTCTTCCAAATGGTGCCTTTTAGTTTTCCTGCCATTTGGGTTATTGTTGTACATATAAATATGTCCCCCTGTATATATACCGCCTTGGAAGCAGATTTGCAGTTGTCCTATTGTGTTGGAAACGCACGGCAGCACTTTGCAGGTCTGGCCTAGATAACAGCCGTATTACCAGTTATCTAAAATGCTATGGGCTTGTTTTATTACGTAGCTTTTCATCAGATTGCTGAGCTTTTATTGTGTTTTTAATAAAGGTATTTACGGCTAAATTTCAAAGAAAAAGCAAACTGCTCTATTGCAACAAGTAGAATGACCTGAAAAACAGATACGCGAGGATAAGTGGTTTAATAGCCAAGCTGACCTGTCCCATATTTATACAGGACCTATATATAAAAGGATGGCAGCAGACTGTAAATTTAGATATCATGTGAAGTCGTCTTACCGCTGACATTATGTTGACATATTGCCTCTCAGGTGGTCTCTTGGCCATAACAGTGGATATATAGCGCAAAGTGCATCAGCTACTATTTACAATGAGTAAAGATACAAGATACACAAGATAGTATCAGTTCAGACTCACAGCAGTAATATGAAAACAGTGTTGTTTTGATGAACAAAAACCTGCAGCTTCTGGTTACTGAGTAAAAAAAAAAAAAAAAAAGTGTTCACTTGATTTAAGTAGTCTGCATCAGGGTATCCAAAAGGCTCTGAGACGAGTTCAACGATGTGACTAAAAAAGAAAAAGAAAGAAAGAAAGTATTTATCATAATAAATAAATCATCCCACTGCAGCAGGACTGCAGTTAAGGTTACTGTTCTCCACACAAATGCACATCTTTACGCACAGGGAGACTTTGTCCAGTGGTTTTCTGAGATTGTTGAAGGGGATTTTGCACATTTTGAAACCCTTTTGGGGACGTTCCTGAGGCTGACCTGTATTAAGTGCTCCCCCCAACTCCCCAGAGTTGAACAGACCCTGCAAAACTGAAGTCCAAGTCCGGGGTGAACCCCAGGTCACTGCGTCTAACAGATATGAAAATGTCGCCTCTTTGGAAAAGGGCACGCCTTGTTGTTTAACAAAGACTGTCAATGGGTAAGATTAATCAGAAACAAAATGGAAACGGTGTCACTTTGGGGTCAAGCAGAAGTTATCTCTGTTTAGGGGGGGAGAATAGAATAAGGGGACCAGAAAAAAAAAAGAAAAAAGGGGAGAAAAGAAAGCTTTCAATATTTCCGAAGTTTGGCCTCTTGTTTCTCCACGCAGGGGCCTCGTTGACGTGGACAGTGTGCTTCAGCTTTTCTGCTGCACCTTCAGGGGACACATACAGTGTCCCACCTCGGACATGGAGAGGAAACAGGACCTGGACATGATGGCTGAGGACGAGGGACACGGTAAGAGGCCCCTCTGTCTCTAAATCTGTAGTTTAATCATTTTAATATATATTTTTAGAATTATATAGAAACATATAAGACAGTTTTTTTCATTCATGGAAGTATTTAGAATTTAATGTATTTTTAAAAAATGATTATATAAAATAATAACAAACGTACTACTACTACTATTATTATTATTATTATTATTATTATTATTATTATTATTATTATTATTATTATTATTATTATTA
>JAQQZY010000003.1:11104514-11116552 GCA_030068375.1 Ostorhinchus rueppellii | reverse complement strand
TATTATTATTAGTAGTAGTAGTAGTAGTAGTAGTAGTAGTAGTAGTAGTAGTAGTAATAGTAGTAGTAGTAGTAGTATTTGCACTTACCTCCAAAATTCAACATAAAAGCATACTATATGTGACAGTTTTAGACATAAAATAAGTCAGATATTTTTAATAGTTTTATTACAGCCCCTCATATATAAACAGTCCCACCGTTCTATTCCGTCTGGTCTCTGTCCATGAGAAATGGCTCCAACTCAGCTTAAGGCGTTGAATTTCGCATTAGCCTTGATGTTGGACGGTGTAAACCTCGCAGAAAGAGTTATCTTCGGCTCAGTGTCTCGGTAACCCAAGCCTGGCTGTTAAGAGCTCCGAGTGTCAACATTGTGGGAAGATATGGACGGTCGTCTGGCCAACATCCAGAGGTCTGCGTCTCTAACTCCTCTTCGCTGACAGCGATAAGAAGCCTGGATTTGTGTAAATAACTCAGAAACATTTGTTTTTTTTATATCAAATCTGTCGAGATTTAAACCAGCAGTCAACTACTGTTATGTAAAAAAAAAAAAAAATCAAGTAAAAACTGCAGCAATAAATTTGGAAAAGTAAACTGGGGAATTTTGGATCCCATCTTCCCTTTGTTTTTGGAAACAAAGTAGAGGACTGTCTGTGATCCGGGTCGGGTCACGGAAAAGTTCAGGTGCGGTGGCGAAAGGCAACGGTAGCCTCCAGGTTGATGCGAGTCCAACCAAACTGTCCTGTTTTGCATCTGTAGAGACAAAAGGACAGAGAGAAAACCAAACAACACACTGTAGACACCATTATTATGTCAAGAAAACACCAAAACTCCGTGCGTAAAAGTGGTTGTTAACTCTTATTTGTATTCCTTCACTCATCTTCAGTTATGAAGATTTTCAAAGTAAATTACTAGATGCTGGTGGGCTTCTGTTCCTGTCTTTAAAAGTTTACCGCTCAACTTGTAGTTTGAGAAGACAAAGGCTGGTGTGGGAGTGGGATGCTGTCTCTGTCCGCCCCAAATGATTAATAGTTGTAGTGGGATTTTTCCACGCCCGCTGCATAAGCACCAAACGGTGCCGAGCACAGACAGACTGTTAGTTTGGACTTCTCCAATACCTGGCAAACACCAGATAGCACTTAACGGCACACTTTATAAAACAGAAATGACTTTGGTCAATGCACTTTTTTATGGCTTTATCCAACTACCAAATGGCTTAGTCGGCACTTTTGCCATTGTCCCCCCTCCCTTCCCTCTCTAAAAGCTACTTCTTTGCACAAACCTGTAATTTCTAACATCACTCAGCTAGTCATAGGAAACGCGTAAGCTCATGTAGGTCGAATGGGGGTCCATGTAGTGATCAGCGGGGTCGAGCAGTCTCACTTTGGTTTCCTCACCTCCACTTTCCGCTCATTGCTGACTGACACAAACCCCTCAAGACCACCTGGACGAACACCCCCTCATGTGGTTCAGGTAAACGTGTGAAGTTTTGCTCCTACTTAACCGACAGCATGCAGGCGTTTGCTGATGGAGCTCGAGAGACTAACTAAGTGGTACTACAAGCAGCCGAGCCCTGCGAATAAAGGATGGGGGGCGATATTGAGTTCTCTGCAAAGCATTCTACCACTACCCTGGCTGTGTAGGAAAGAGAAAGAGAGGAGGTTTATTGGAGATGCGTAATCATTATGCCATCGCTAAATGCTATTTTCGATGAAAAGCCCTCTCCATCTCACATAGTGCTAATTGTCACGCCGCACTGCAAAACACTGAGCTTTCACCATGGCTCAAAGCGATAGCTGCACTCGAACTCAGTATAATACAGCAGAGGATTAGCTGGACAGCTCTTTCAGGCGCTAACAGGCACCAAATATATGGCACTTTAAAACTGACAACAGTCTTTTCCTCTGAATGGGCGACACGTGGAAAAGCTGCTTCTCTGCGAGAGACTGGCTCCTCTGCCAGATACATTGCAGTGTCACATAGCCCTCTTTTTTCTCCCTCCAAACTGATCCGTTTCTCCTCAGGGGCAATGACTGCCTCCATTAATGATTCACGGGCTCAAATAAAAGGGATTTAAGTTGACGTTGCGTCACGTGAGCAGGGCGCATAATACTGCGCGATGTTATGGCACGGGGAAGAAAACCGGAGCCCCGGTCTGGCCATATGATGCTGATTATATGCGGGTTACCCCCACTTTCCGTGAGGGGAGTCCGGGCTTTATAGTTTGTTTATCGAAGGGAGAAAAAGAAAGAGAGGCAGACTGAAAGAGTGAGGATCCCGGTTTTTGTGGATGTATTATACTCCTGTCACGGACGGATATGTTTTTCCACGCGGACAGAGTCAGCGCCGGAGCTTTGGGAGGATGGATTTTATTTTGAGGTATTTCCGCCGATTGTTCATTACTGTCGTGAGTTATTGCTCCGCGAGACAGAGGTCAGTAAAAAGAGGAGCCCAGGGTTTTCATAGGGCGAGAAAATGGACAGGTATCAAAAAGCTACGGATATTCAACTATTTACAAATACTACCCCACCATTATTATAATAAAGAGCTTCACACATTTTACAAAGTCATAAGCATTGAAGGATTTGTCTCTGTCGACCCGTTTACATTCACACATTGTCCAAGTTTATGCTTTTTCTTAGACTAAATATTATAATAACTGGATTATTTGTCTAAAAAATGTAAATAAAGCTGTAAAAATTCAGATATTTTGTCCTAATCATAGATTTAATAGAATAACAGCTGCTGGTAGAAATAGGCCTGCACAGCCATTTGTAAATAAAGCGGCCATTTAAATATTGGTTTCCATGAAAAACCCAAACAGAGCGCACGGCAGCTCCAAGGTGCAACGCCTGCCCTATATATATATAAATATAAAACATCTTAAGTCTTTACGTGGAGCTTTTGTGCGTAAATGATACATCAAGATGAGCTCCATAAAAAGTAGGGGAAAGCTGTGGGGTTGTGTCGCTCCGCCAGGGAAACGAGGATATAATGGAAGACGGAGTGCCATCCAGGACCGTGCGGCCGCGCTGAGGTCACGGCGCTCCAGCTTGATTTATGGGCGCGGGGACTTAGGGAAGATGGTGCGCCAGAGCTAATGACTATTCGATCCGTTTCTGGAGAAAATGCTCACCATCCAGCAGGGAAACAACAAACACATTATTTGCATAGGCCCAATTTTATGCTTTCGTTATATTAGACTAATACGCACAAATATTTAGCTGTGACGTTTCTATGCGAGAATAATCTTGATACTTTTTTCCTTAATGCACGTTTATTTTGTACTAATTCATATTTTTATTTTGAATACATTAACACATTATTGCTAATTCCATTATTAGGTATTTTTTGTTGCAAAATACCAACGCATTGATTCTTTTCTCCACAAACCTGGAGCTGACTCTGGACTCTGGCCTCAGAAATAAACTAAACACGCTCTTATCAAAACAGAATATTATTGAAATTTCATCCAGCCTATTTTTTCAGATTTATTTCGTGAATATTTACACTCAAGGCCTAAATAATCGTAGGTAATAGTAACGCAGTTTATTACTTGGTTTCTTTGCGTCCAGGACCGTACCGATTAGAAAATAACACACACTAATATGAGCATCAGAGCACTTTAACCGTAGATTTATCCTCTGAGACACTGAATATATTTATTCCATTCCATATTGCAGAAATCCAGCCAAGTGATTTTAGGCCATCGCACGGTCTCCCAGACACCTTCAACTGCCTTCGGTAAGTCCATATATCTTTATTGATTTGTGTTATGAATGCTTGATGGCGATATCCTTATTCAATTTCTAATAAGTACCACACACGCCCACCGAAGCACTCACAGGGCTGGAGAGACAGCCTATGCCTTGTACATTTCCTTGTAGCAGCAATATGACCAGCCCGAGAGCAATAATTCCTTCTCTTCCACTTGTCTTTGTGGTGTAATTTGTCACTATAAAAGTGACGAGGGGAATCGCAGCTCTTGGAGCGGTGCCTTACTCCTTTCAAAAACTACTTTCTGTGAAAGCCATCTGCTTTTAGCTGCCGGGGTTATATTTTACGTCAGTGAAGTTTTAAAATGTTTTTGTTTCATCAACATGCTAGATTTTTCCCCCCTCACTTTGCTTTACGCATTATTATGCTCGGCAGTGCGACCACCAGTTCACTGACATCCACCCCCGGCACATGGACAAATTAAAGAGAAAGACGAATCAGCGTTTTACTGAGCACAAAGAAGTAAATAATTACACAAAGTAGCTCATTTGGTTTGTAAAAGAAGGAGCCGAGTTAGCAAAAAAAATAAATCCAAATGCGTGGATTTTTGTCCCACTCACCCTCCCACGCCGTCCGTGTGTTCTACCTTTTTATTGTGGCAGTGAATATTATTCCACAGAAGCAGCCCCGGACGTGTTTACAGCTTGGGGAAGTCGACAAGACATAAATCTATTTTTCTGGCTTTCTGTTGGCTGTTAAAGACAGTGTTACCACGCACAGGGATTCCCCCGCTGCCGGAGTCCTTCTCCCCTGCTCCTCGCTGTGTGTCTTCTGCTTTGCCTTTTGGTGATGAAACTTCCCATATTTCACACCCTGCTCCTTGTGGGTTTTCCCTTCATAGACATGGACTGAAAGCTTTGATCTGAAGTTGTTTTGCTTTTCTAATTTAAAATATATATATATTGAGTTGTATGCCAAACAGTGGAATACATGAGTTCGAAATGACAACGGATGGTGCGTCTGTGGCAAAGACTGAGGATCATATGCAAAAATGCGGGTTAATGATTAAACCGCGGGTAGAAGCCCTTTATGTCCCATGGAAATGGAAATGCAGCATGGTCAGCGGCTGACTATTCCTTTGTATTCTCCCTTCTTCCACATCTCATCCACTAGGGCCATAATTCATCTCAAGACGTTGAGTAAATAATAACACAGAGATTGAAATCCAGTAGGAAAAAGGCTTCCATATTATTTGTAACGATGCTTTATGTACTATTTGTAGACACTCTACCTCATTTGGTTGGGGGAGGAGGAGAGGCAGCCACTTGATTTGAACTGGCTTTCCAAGGCGCTACTTCATTTGCATAATTTTTCTTGTCTATGGTGACGCTCTGGTTCGGGGCAGTTCACTGGTGTCTGCATGGTACTGGTGAAGGATCACATAGTCCAGCATAGCCCTGGCTCACTTTAATATTGCTATGAAGCCCTGGCTATTGCTCTATAGCATGACGACAAATTCAATCTTGAGGCCAGATAACTCTTATCTCGCTGACCCGACTGCTCACGCCTGCTTTCGTAATCTCGGTTTACCCATCCACGTCGAGTAGGAAAAAAAGACAAGGAAAAAAGGAAAGGGGTTTCTCTCGGCTCTTCCCTTTTTTGTTGTGGCTGCTAATGCCTGGTGTATGGCAGGGCGCAGTCTGCTGCTGCTGCTCCAGCCCTGCCTCTAAACTTTTCTCTGGATTACAGCTTTGATCGATTTCGTCGCTGAATGAGAAAATATTGCTTGGTGCTCTGCATTCGTCGTCAGAGGATAAGGTAAGCAGGCCAGAAATAGGCTCCCTCGGTTGTAAATGGCGGAGTTTGTGTGTCGCGCGGTGATTTATCACCGTATGACTTAGATCTCGGTTCAGGAAGAGTTCACACACACAGTCAGGCAGCCAGATTTCTGTAGCGAGGGGCAGAGGACTGTGCAGAGAGCTCAACTCTGTCTTTTGTTTCTCTTTCTCTAGCTTTTATGACTATCGCAGTAGCTCAACTGGAGATACACCACAAAGCTTGGTGATATCTTCTCCAGGTCATCATGAGGAGCACATACAGTGTAGACACCTTCTTTCAATCTGCGGTTTAGCTGCGTTAAGGACAAGCTGTGGGCTCATTTTATACACATTTTGCTTCTTGTTATGCACGGCTGCACAAAACCACGGATGTTCGACATTTTACTTTCAGTTCATGCTCTCTTGATGATTACTGAGAGGTTAGAGGTCTGTAGTGAGCTCCTGGTCTGGTCACATACTGGAGTATTTGTATGTCCTGTTGAATAAATAATATACCAACACCGCTGCTGAACGATTTCATATTCTAAACATGGGACTGTATGGTTTATCTGTTACTATTTGGAAGTGAAACCCAGGTTTTAATTGAATCTACGATTATATTTATTATTAAAATTAATTACTGGTGCATTTTTTAAAATTATCTGTTTTTTTTTGCTGAATTGGTAAAAGCGACTATCAGTTTAATTTACAGAGCAAATAAAACAATGAAATGTAGTGATTTTGAACAATAAATGACATTATTATTATTATTATTATTATTATTATTATTATTATTATTATTTGTCAACATCAGGCGATGCCTGAAAATTTGGCNNNNATTATTATTATTATTATTATTATTATTATTATTATTATTATTATTTGTCAACATCAGGCGATGCCTGAAAATTTGGCAGTCCACCACCATTTATTCTTGCCAGTAAAAGCAGTTGTTTATTTGGCTAATAAATTTCCCAAAAATGACCTGTAGATCTGTGTCTGGTTTATAGTCTACCTAATAATCTATTATGGAGATAAGAGGCAGATCCCCGTTGTTACCTGGGTAAATTATGATGGTGTAGCAGCAGGTTCTAGCTGTGCATCCCGGGTTTCTGTCCGCCTGACTACCCGTCTTGGCTGCTCACCGGGCCGCTCATTCCGAGCAGGCCGTCCCGGCCCACTGACCCCCATATATCACTGCGACGGGCCGCCGCGCAGACAGCACCGACAGCAGCCATTATTATGGGCCTGCAAGGAAGAGCTGCAAGGGAAAGTTCACACCGTGGTCATGGAGATGCACGGATGCCCGCCCGGTTTTTCAGGTTTCCTCGTGGTCCTTTCATTTATCTTGCAGCATGTAAGAAGAAGAAGAAGGAGGAAAAAAGGCAGAGAATGCGGTTGTTTATGCTTTACACCAGGTGGCCGGGAGGCGCACCGCACTGAGCTCTATCCTGTTACTAAAGGACTTTTTTCTTTTCTTTTTTCACTAATAGCTAAAAAACTACAATGGCTCAAACTTTATGGGCCACGCGGAATGTTTTCACCTGCTACAGGGAAATATGATATACTGTTGACAGCTCACTTGGTAGAATAACATTGTAACAGAAATATGTGGTAACCCGCTAATAAGCCCTTCCTGCAGCAGCGCGTTTACCTCCAGCATTCCAGGTGCCCTGTACCACTTTATTCAGTGAAACTGTTAATAGGCTCCGAGGTTTAAAATGTCACGCAGTTTCTTGTTAAGTCTCAAATTGATTTGGCTGATCTGAAATCCTTTAGAAAAAGGTTTTGTTTTGATTTCTTTGGCACAGATGGTAATACAAGGTTAGTGCGTGCCTTTGTGCCCTGTGTAAGCCATAAGGTAAACGGTAATAGTCTACAGAACTGTTGGCCCTATCTTGCCTCCATAGTCTCTTGTGTCAGGCCTGTATTGAAAAGTAAGATGGATCGCCACCATTTCTTCTCCTCACAGTGCTTCTTGTAACCCTAGGTTCACCCGAGGAGGCCATTGGCGGAGAGGCGTCACGTGACCACGGGGTGCCAATGTTATTCTACAAGGGTGTCAAGACCCTGTCAGTTTCTGAAATAAATATTGGGAAACGGCGAGATGCAAAAGGCAACCTACTACGACAGCTCTGCAATTTACAGTGGCTACCCATATCAAAGCGCAAATGGCTTCAGTTATGATGCCAATCAGGTCCAATATCCCCGGGCTTCTCATGTGGAAAGTGAGTACCATCGACCTGCCTGCTCCCTGCAGTCTCCTGACGGCTCCGTGGCTCTGCAGAAGCCGGGGGAGATGGCGGAGAGCTGCGACAGGACCACAGCCATTCAGGCGGCGCAGTCCAAGGTTCATCCCGAAAGCAATCAACCGCAGGTGCCGGTGTCAGGCCCACCCCCTCCCTCACAATCCCCCGGTGCTATCAGCCAAAACACAAGTAATGGGTCCAGCCAGTCCAGTGCCAAGAACGGCTCCCCGTCCTCTACAGCTCGCAGCAAACAGATCTTCCCCTGGATGAAGGAATCCCGTCAGAACACCAAGCAGAAACCCACCAGTAGCTCCAGCTCAGGTACTTACACCCAAAACACTACTGCTGCTGCTGCTGCTACTGACGCACACACACATACACAAAACAACCAGACATGTGACCACAAACTTTATTGAGGGAAGACATACTTAAGGGTGGGGTGGGTGGATAAGGTAGGGGGTTTAGATGGAGGAGGTCCAACCGAAACAGGATAATAAAATTCACTTTGATGATTTGTTCAGCAGTGTCATAATGATGTTGAGTCATTGTGGGTTTTTTTTACTTGATGTTGAATTGCATCCTCCTCTGCTGGATAATTTGGTGTAACAACCCACAAATTGCAATTAATACGTGAAAAATAAAATGCAAATTTTTTCAATAAATGGGGCCAAAATGACACAGTAGCAGTGCTGTCCTGTAATAATGTGGACTATACAGTGTATAACAGGAGCAGATTCCACCATGTGTTGTCCCTGTGCCCTACTGATGACCTGCCTCTAATGTAAACAGCATCTCCACTGATCACATAATGTTCCCGCAGAGACAACAAACAAACACGCACAACAGTTGTTACAGTTTGTCCTGCTGTTTTGATTAGAAGAAGACTTAGTGAGTGAGGGTGGGGGGTTTATTTACATAGAGCAAACCTAAAACTTAAGAGATGTTCATCTTCCCATGACCTTCTCATTGGTCAGTGAGGTGATAAGGATTACTGTACGGAATGATTAAAGCCTTATACAGTAAAAGGTGAATACCCAAAGCACTGTGGCACCCATTCGAATTATATCTTAGAAAATATATCCTTTACAACTTTAATCATGTTGTAATAATGTAATCTTTCTGAAACATCTAAACTATTAAATTAATTATGTGACTCTTACGTGCCTGTGTAACACTTAGAGCCTTGTGGTGTAATTTTGCGTTTTGGATGCATCCATCCCATAATCCATCTTCCCATGGCTCTATTACTTTAGACAATAGGTGGGGAATATTGTAATGTAGCCTATAGATATTTCCCTGGAGGCTGAAGTAAAAAATAGAACGCGGAGAGGCGTTCTGTGTTGTGTTTTATGGATGAGATTATTTTACGCACGTTTTACGCACGACTCTACTCTGTTATTGCAAATGCTTATAAATTAAATCAATTAAGAATTAAATCAACTACCTGTTTTAGAAATAAATTCATTAATGGTCATATAATTCCCATCGTTATTAGACATAACAGCCCTGATTACATAGACATTCCTGGTCCTCCTCGTGTAAACTTCTCTTTCATCTCTTTAATAACCTAATGGGTCAGGTTATGTCATCCTGCATTCCTTTTGCTCCAGGTTTGGGCGACAGGTAGTGAAATTTATTAAGTGTTGGCTGCCTGCCATAGCGGTAAGTAGACCAACACCTTGCTATTCTGCAGCCAAGCTCTAGCCTTTTAGAAGAGGAGGCTTATCAGTGAGGGCAAGGCCAGCTGCTTTATACACCCCTAGGAATACATAATGCTTGTGTTTGCATTACAGCGAGTGCTACTGTGTGAGTACGGCGGAAGATAGGGGTCAGAATGTTTTAGCACCAAGTCTGGGGTTACCTGGTTCCATATCACATATTGACCTATTATTCTCCAGTTACATTTTTGCTTTGTAGTTAGTGTAGCGTGCACAAAGGCGCTTGGTCCATACATTGATTGTTAATTGTCTTATAGAGCCCTGGTGATAACCCTTGTGCTTTGCAGAGGGGAGCAGATTTATCAAAATGTTCAGATGTTTGCAACACATGTAGTACCTGCGCGCGCCTGTGCACGCGCATGCATAGGGGAGGAACAGGGAGCTTCTATTTAAGTGGTCAAGCAGAGCATATTTGTCCAGTAAACTCTAACCACCCCCCCCCCCCCCCTCTCTCTCTCTCTCTTTTTAATGTTTTTGATTTGAGGTTTGTTATCAGCTCTGCTTTTTCAGAGTTTCACTCTCACTCTACTGTCTCTGCCTCTGTATTTCTCTCTTTATATGTAATGGATTACTTATTGACACCCCTTCTCCTCCTCCTCCTCTCTGACAGTGGAGAGTTGCCCCGGAGACAAGAGTCCTCCGGGGTCAGCAGCGTCGAAGAGGGCCCGGACAGCTTACACTAGCGCCCAGCTGGTGGAATTGGAGAAGGAGTTCCACTTTAACCGGTACCTCTGTCGACCCCGGAGGGTGGAAATGGCCAATTTGCTTAACCTCACCGAAAGACAGATCAAAATCTGGTTCCAGAACCGCAGGATGAAATACAAGAAGGACCAGAAAGGCGTAGGAATGATGCCTTCCCCTGGTGGACAGTCGCCTCGGAGTCCTGTGGGCCCGGCTACCGGTGGTGGCGGTGGAGGCGGAGGATACCTCAACTCTATGCATTCTCTTGTAAACAGTGTACCTTATGAATCCCAGTCGCCGACGTCTTACAATAAACCTCATCAAAATGCATACGGTATGGCTACGTCATATCCCCCTCCTCTGAACAGCTCCCTCAACAACTGCCCTCCCTCCCAGAAGAGGTATCCCGGGACCGACTCGGCCACGCCCGAATATGACGCGCATCCCCTCCAAGGAAATGGCAACTACGGAACACACATGCAGGGCAGCCCCGTTTATGTCGGCGGAGGGTACATCGACTCAATGCCCAGTTCTGGGGCCTCCGTTTTCGGTCTGACCCACCTCCCGCACCCGCCGTCCGCAAATATGGACTATAATGGAGCAATCACAATGGGCAACAGTCAGCATCATGGAGTGTGTGATCCGACACCGACATACACAGACCTAACGCCGCACTACTCTCAGGGAAGAATCCAGGAAGCGCCCAAACTGACGCATCTGTAGCGATGGCGCTGCTCGGATCACTCCGCCCATTGTCTTATCCACCTCCAGACACATTACTGCTTTGTTTCTGCGCCTCCTCACGGCTTCCACCTTTCCTCAGCCTTTGTTTATGTTTCCATAGTTTGATGTGTGAAGTAGCGTAGGATAAATAATCACGACTTGCTTGAATTTTTCTCTATTTGCTCGTGTCATTGTTTCACAAAGACCTTTATCTGGGCTATAGGACATCTAGAGCGGGAGGGGGGAGGGAGGGAGGGAGGGAAGGGGGGGCACAGTATATGCATAGGCCTATTTAATCTTTTTTTTTTTAAATCTTGTTTTAAATCGAAACTCAAACAGGGTATTATGAACATATGTTATTCAGTTTAATGTGAATTTGTCCGTTTTTTTTTAAATTTTATTTATCCGCTGTTGAAGAATTGTGTTTTGCATTTTGTTGCACTTGTAAAAGGATCCTCAAGAGCCACGAGATGGGATTATGAGGGAAATGCATTTTCAGAACAAGGGTCATGAGCTTCCACGCAGCCTCCCTTGCTTGTGTTCTTCTATTGGACGTTCTAATGTTATTTATTTTGTTCGGTGTGAAAAAAAAAAGAAAAAAATAAGAGTCCTTTAGTATTATTTGACACCCCTGTGATCTGTGTATGAGGAGAAGGTTGGTGGATTTTTGCGTCTCGGCCCTTTCCACACCATACATGTAGTCCACAGAAGCTCAGCAGCAGCCCCACCACACTATGTTGCTATTAAGCTATGTTTCCGTTTTTTTTGTTCTTCGAGGAGGTGTTTTATTTTCTCAGCGAATGTAAAATCAATCAGTCATGCAATAAGGGTGGAAAGAAGGACACACGTTAGCAGTTTCTTTATTGAAGAAAAAAGAAACAGACATCATTAATTTCTTTTTCGATGTCATACATTCCATGCTGCTCCAGTTCGAAGAAATAAATAAAATATTTGAAATATAATCGCAGCATATTGTTACGTTTTAATTTAGACACATTTCAAGGGCATCATCACAAATTTAAACACAGTCATTACGTCAAAAGCGTCAAAACAGTTTTCTAAATTTGAAATAAAATGCCAGAAAATATTGTCATATATTTTATAATGGATAAAAAATAATATCGATGTAAAAAAAAA
>JAQQZY010000003.1:11064542-11079135 GCA_030068375.1 Ostorhinchus rueppellii | reverse complement strand
CATTCAGCACATGAAAAATGTATCAGAGTAAAAGTATTAAATTCATCCAAAATATGTAGTGCAGTAAAAGTGGAAGTCGGAGGAAAAATAATACTCAACAAAAGTACAGATACTGCATTTTAGTACTTAAGTACTGTACTTAAAAGGTTCCACTTCGCTACTATACATCTCTGACAATGACAACATGTCTGTGAAAATCTTCCTGTTTGATTTCAGATTGTTTCGTGCTTCCCTTCTGCTCCTTTACAAGACTGGAGTGAAACTGAGCGGATGTCAGCTGCTAGTACAACACAGACTCCCATACAAACTTCATATCGGCACATGACTGTGGGTGAATCTTGCATATTGAACAGCAATACTCTAAATTATGGCATGGAATATCCTCACCAAATTCATTAACAGATGATATTTCTTTTAAAATAAACCTTCAAATACTTGGCCTATACCATGTGTTGCACCCATTGGCTGATTTTCATCTGAAAATCTATTCATCCTCCACCAGCTGTGTGCTCTACTTTGCCAGAAAGAGACAGACTGTAAAGTAGTTTGATGGAGAGTAGTGTTGGCCACCACTTACTGCAGTCATTTAGTTGGCAATGCCAGTTCATATATTCAGTTTACCCTTACCTGTCAGTGTCCCCTTGAATCTACAAGGCTAAAGATGACAGAGTTTTTGTACCACTGAAGTCATTTGAGCGAAGTGAGATTTGTCTTTTTTTATGCATTCTCTCCAAATACCTCTGTTTTCTCATAGTAGTTGTTTTTTAATATTCCTGTAAGTTTCCATATCCTTCAATCAAAAGGGTGTTCCCTACTTTTCTCCAGAACTTCATCCTCCAGGTCAAAATAAATTGAGTTAAGTTTATGCTTGTGGAGATTTTAGAGGAATCAATGACACTAAATGGGACTGGTCGATGCCCACATGCACTGGACAGGAGGGTTTCCAACTCATTTCCTGAGTGATTAAAATGATGCCAATCATATGCTATGACCTTCACTGTCACCAGATCCACAGTCAGCTGAACACCTTTGCACTAACAACAGAGTTGCACTCTAACATGAACAAAACACCTAATGAGAAAATGTCATTTGGAAGAATCATGTTTCATCTCTCAGATGTTCAGAGCCTTGCTGGCACAATACTTTCCTGCTACCATTTTACTCTCCCAATGTGCATGTATATCCAGGATATTTTAAATAGAACTTGACAGTTGTGTTTTCTGTTTTCAACATCACAAATACACTAGAAAACAGAACAGTGGAAAATGCCACTGAGGGCAATGTTAACGCTGGTTGCAGTTTTGTATCTTCTACTTCAGCTCCTCTTATAAACTCATTGCTGAATGAATGATCTTTAAACAGGGTCTGAACAGAATCAGATGGAATTTGTGGTTTATTGTGTGTGACATAGCATGGTGGTAGAAAAGGGGAGAAAAAGAGCGGGTACATTTGAGTATTATTTTTCAACCACAACTAGTCAGAGCCGAAGCCAATAATTATCCATGACCACTGAGTCATTTGACCCAAGTAGGAAGACCAGTTGTACCTATTTACTCTGGATACAAATATATTAGCAGGTCTTTTGTCCACTGTGGAAGACACTCTAGGTTGGTTCCAATTTAGGTGTTTGTAACTATTGTATATACGAGTGCTTTGTGTGAGAGTGTCTTAAAGGGAGCTGACCTCTCCAACACCGCATGCTCACCTGCAGACAGCTGGACAGTCACCCTCGTCAACACCCCCTCCTCTCTCTCTCCCTCTTGCTCGTTATCATTTGAGCTCCACAGAGACTCTTCTAATGACAGCGGTTGTCTATAATGTCGCCGTCACAGCTCGCGTGTGTGTGTTACTCTGTGTGTGTATGTGTGTGTGTGTGCACTCGTATGGGTGCATGTTTGCCCTGTAATGACAGCCGCTGTCTATAACAGCTCGTCCTGGCAGGGATCATTCGGTTCTCCCTCTCTCCCACATCCGCTGTCCGGTGTCACCCGTGTCCGGGTGGACGATGATGTGATCTTTAGTCCCCTCAGTGATCTATAGACTGGCATTTGGCTGAAGGAGCGTCCCCCGGCCCTGACATGCATGCTAAAACTTGCCGCATGTTCTGCCGATATCTCCCCTGCCGGCCTAACCTCCCCCAGTAGGAACTTAACGCCAGCCACCGCAATAATCCGACAGGCAGCATTAGATACTAAAGTGGCAGTTAGCCACTTAGGTTAGAGTCCCTGTTGGGAAAAGTACAGTAACCAACTCCAACCTTTTTCAACAGTATTCTGCAGTATTAATGAAAGTCACAAACGATAAACAAGCAAAAAGGTTGCTCAAAGGTAAATCAAAAGACATACAACGTAGCATAACCTGGTATTAAGCTAACGTGTACTGACACTGCATCTAGATGTTTGAAAGTTTATAAATATTAACAATAGAAAATGTCTACCATTTCCTAGTCAGCTTCTTGTATTGACCCAGGGCCAGTGTTTATGCATCCGTGTTTTCGATCTCTAATGTGGGCTTATATGGTCTTTGGTGTGCCATTTGGTGTCTGTGTGTTTTGGCTGCTGTGTTGTCCTGAGGGACTGACTGTGTCCACTCCTGCATTGATGCCTTCACACTCTCATCTGCATACCTGACAGCACAGACCTTCTTCCTCTGTCATCCAACATGCTTTCCTCCATCACGTTGTGCATGCATTTTTTCATATCACCATTTTTTTTCTAAATCTATCTTTTCATGTGATTTTTCCCACCTTTTCTGAGTTTGCACTCCGCTGTCTCTCAGTCTTTCCTTTGTTACCCCCATGATAGTTCGCTCTTTGGGTCAATATGTGTGTGTTAGGGATTCAGTGTTGCAGTTTCTAGATAAACACCCTGTTAGCAGGATTATCCCTGTTGTCCTAACAATGTAAACCCAGGATTAGACCTGACTCTCCAGGGATATATGTGTGCACGTTTGTGAGTATGGATGTGTGAATCTTGTCCTAGCTATGTAAGCTCACCATCTGTAAAGGCTGCCGGTGAGACTGGATAAAGTCTCTGCTGCTTAATGTACACTGGAACAAGTCAAGGGGTGGTGGAGTAATTCATGCATGTATGTTTAAGATGTCAAAATGAGCCTTTGCATTATACATTTTAAATCCCTTCAGTTTAGGAAATGAATTGAATGGGCCTGGCTATTCACTGGAGGATAATGCATTCTATTGTGGTAAATGTTGAGTCAGGTTGGGTTTTAGTTTTGTATAGCTGAACCGTTTGTGGCCAAGGAGATGAAAATAAATTAAGGTGGGGAAGCCACTAAGGGGGTGGTTAAGGAGGCGTGGCACTGAATGTGGTGGCGATGGGGAGGTGAAAGGTCAAAGGTCGGCCCCCTCAACGGTATCTCCTGAGCCACAGAGGCAGTCACGACCCGGTCAGCGGAGGTTCAGGTGTCAGAGAAGAACGGCTGACTGACAAGACCAAGCGGGACTTCTCTTTGCTCTCTTCACTTGCTGTCTACCCACAGAACCCCAACCCTGTCATCCTCTCATCCTTCCCTCCTTCCTTTCCCCCCTTTCACCTTCTTTTTCACCCCTTAAGCTAAACATTACCACAGGGTTTCACTCAGTAGGTCAGGGTGACTGGGGCAGCTCTCTGTGGGGCTACATGTCTTCAGTCCACCGTCATATGTTCACACATCCATATGCTCTACACATACAGTATGTATATGCACACGTTTTTGGCAGGGGTTCTGTAGCCCATGCTGGATCGGTTGGCTCTCATTTATGTAGTGGTAGCTTTCATGCAGTTTATAAAAAGGGGGGGCTGCCACTGACCAAAGATTTTCCAAGTTGACAGATTTAGATTTTTTTCAGGGCATGGAAAGAATAACTGTAATTCTCTAAAGCTGTTAACAAGGAACTACACAAAGGAGAAAGGACACAAAGAACGCACAAAGCAAGTTGGTCATGATTAGAAAAAGAAAACATATGAGTAGAATAATAGTTTTACATAGATGATCGAATGTTATATCTCTTGGCTGGCCTGGTCACGCCCCAGGAGTCCCCTGGAAGAGCTGGTGGAAGTGACTGGGGAAAGGGCTGTCTGGGCCCCTCTGCTGCCCCTGCAACCTGGAGCTGGATAAGCAGAGGAAGACGAACGAACGAACGAACGGCTGAATGAACAAAAGAACTAATGATCTAATGTTGCCACACACAGTCATGCTAAGTGGATAACCTTAGGCTTCTTACAAGTGTCATATCAATCAATCAATCAAACTTTATTTACATAGCACTTTTCATACGTGTTACATTTGCATCAAACCCCCACTGTCCCGCAGTTGCAAATAGAAATAAAAATCAAAAGCAACAGAGTAAAGCAATGCTAAAAAGTAAGTTTCATTAAAAAGTAAACTAAGAAGATAGATTTTAAGTTTACTTTTAAAAATATGAACACTCACAGCGGACCTCAGAACATCACATAAACTGTTCTGTAGTTTGGGGCCATAAAAGCTGAATGATGCCTCACCATGAGTCATATGTAAGGCCATGTCTGAGGGTGCCTGCAAAGTCTGCATATAATCTTTTTTGTCTTTATTCACAAAATAATCATCCACCATAGATTTTCTAACTGGAATATTTCATTAATTGTCTATGACTGAGTGAATCATTACCTCCTAGTCTGTGTCGTTAAACTCTTAGGGGCCAGTGTTGTTCTAGAGATTCTGGACCTGTGGACACTGCTTGACAAAGATATCTCTAAGGCTGCCACAGATTATTATTTTGATAGTCGACTAATCACAGATTATTTTTTTCGATTAGTCGACTAATTGGATTATATGTAAATTGAATGTAAAACATACAGCTTATCACACCAGCATGAAGCTGCTCTTATAAAACCATCATTAGTTTTCTGCTTGAAGTGTTTAAGGTGTATGCTAACTAAAAATGAAGACAATTAAGATGATCGTTCATTAAACCTTTTATCAAATATGCTTGTGGCAACAAACACTTGTTTAACTGTGTAGTGTAAAGCTAATGAATCAAATCATCATCGCTCATGTTAATGTTTACAGCTATATGAGTAAGTATTAAGTTAGCTCTCTGTTTACGCTAATATTAGCAGCTAACTAGCCAGTTAGCTTACGGAGACGACGGTCCGTCTTCATCACTGTCACAAGCCACAACATGCTTCCTTTTCAGGTGTTTGTGCATCGCAGTTGTGCTGCTGTGGACGGCAAGTTCTGTCTTGCAGATATTGCGTTGCACATTTTTATCTTTTGTTTTCTTAAAATACTCCCACACTTTTGAACTCTGTTGCCACTGGGTTGCCATGATACCAGAGCCCGTCTGATATAACTTCCGGTGACATCATGACTGACTCAGATTGTGAGACTGACTCATTGTGTCAAGGACAGAAAGGCAGACACATCAATTTTTATAGAAAACAAAGATAAAAAAAAAAAACTAAACAAAAAACAAAACAAAACAGTGCATCAACTATTAAATTCGTTGTCAACGATTTTAATAGTCGACATAATCGTGATAGTCGACTAATCATGGCAGCCCTAATGGCTTCCTTTGATAGAGCTAGAGACACAGAACTGTGGTTAATAGTGGTCATGGCAGACATTTTGGAATGATCTCCTACACTTTTTGATAACAGATAACAAATATTCTCTTGCTTTCTTTTGGATGCAGTGTCTGATATATAATACTACTAAATTATTTTGGTTTTGTTTGTTTCTTTTCTTTTTTCCTTTATTTAAATAATTTTACTGTACAAAAGTGGGTGGTTACTGACCCTACCAGTCCTGCAGTCCATGTACGTCAGAAATAGAACCAGTTGTAAACTTTGTAATGAGAGTGTGGCTAATGTGACACAAACCTCCCCTAAACTCACCAGAATCTTCCATATTGAACACACTGTATACTATTGTGTGAGTATCTGTGTTAAATCTATTGGCTCTATTTGGGGCATGTTTTGGACCTCTAAAAGCAACAAAAGTACTGCAATATAAACTAATAAATACTTGTATTCTGTTATTGTCTAACAATGAGCTTTGAACGACAACTTTCCACAAGGTAATTGTTTACTTACTGCGATAGGTGTCATTAACCTTTATAGGTACTGTATATTACTGTCTTTCTGTCATGTTGTACAGTACTAATGTTATTTGCTGCTGCCTTAATACATATTATGATCACTGAAATGTTCTCAAGTCTCCAATCAATAAATATAATGCAGCTGTTATTGTAAGAGGAAGGCATAACTTAATGGTGAATGGGCACATACCATTAAGTTGGGAGGGACTTAAGTGTCCATTTCACCACAGTGACTATTAGAGCTACAGTCAACTGTGACAGTGAGAATTAAAACTGCCTTCCAGACAACACATCAGTGTAATTTAGCGACAGGATACTTAATGTCATAACTGTGTATTCTAAGTTAGTGACTCCTGACCTGGTGGTCACCAGCCAGAGCAGATTGATTAACCACGACTGACCGCAGGTCATATGGATGGTGCATCTCATCAGCAGCAGGTGATGAATGAACAACATGTGTCTATTAGTTATTAAAACCACAACGGCGATGTTTATTATTTCTTCCACACCGAAGGAAATACTCTGAGATTGCTTGTGGCTTAATGTAGCCGACAGTATTGGATAAGGCGCTTAAACAACAGAGAATGATTTAGTAACCATGGAAATGATTAATGCATTAGTTAAGGGGGTTTTGTCTTTCTGATATTTTTTTGTCTTTTTGCAAAACTTCATGTTTCGCTGCAGATATTTTCTTACTTTTTTTTCACAGGTGAAGCTGCTGTGAATTGTGCAACCGTCCTGTAACCCTATCACCTTACCATCGCTTTTCCCCCTCAGATTTCTCACTGTGTCTTTTGTGAGAGAAGTAGTTTATATTCATAACCATTTCATGTCTGCAGAGAGGACCCAACCCTGAAGGTATGGACGAGCTTCTCATCATTCTCTTTCTGTCTCATCATCGTGTTGACTGGCTGGCATGCCTGAGGACAGAGACAGTGAGACAGAGGCACTGGCAGGTATGCACGCACAGACATATACTCTGGCAGGTGCAGCATGCACGGAAGGCTGGCAGTTGTTTCTTCTGTGTTGCTTTTCATTAACTTGTCTAATACAATCAAAGACTGTCAGCAAGAGTGACAGAAGGAGAAAGAAAAGAAAGAAAAGGAGAAGACACAGATTGCCTCTTCTTACAGATATGATTCTTTTCATTCTGCAACATCTAAAATTAAACTTCCTTGTTTTCTGACAACATTGTGTCTGGCCTTTTGTTGTTTCTACAAAGTCCTCCGGGTTTTTTTTTTTGCACACTGATGAATCACATACACTCATATAGGTGAGAAAATACAGTGATACAAATGTGAGTGCTTTGGGCAGCACACATTCTAGACTGTCAGCTCGTCATATAGAACATCCCCAGATGCGCACACCTGTGAGTTCAAGAAAAAAAATAATGAAATGAGTAGTATCATTGTTGAAAGTGACATTTTTAGTAATGCATACCGGTTGGTGAGTGAAATGCCACAGCTTAATGAAATAACGACAGAATACATTTACCTCTTTGCATAAACCAATGGCTTATTTCTTTGCTTTCGAGAGGCGTGTCACTCTGCTAAAGGTTAAAGAGAAGATATTCTAATCAGGGACTCTTTACACAACAGAAGCTCAATAAGGTCAACTGGTGTCACAACATTCAGGCTGGAGGCAGGAATGTGTGTGTGTTTGTGTGTGATGGTTACTTTGCAGTCATCTGCTGTTTACCTTTCTGTTACTTGTGTCTTTATTCGGTATTTGTTTGCATTCTTATTACTTTATCCTATCTTAACAGAAAAAAGTCCCTCGCTCTAACAGACTAACACACACGGCCCCACGCAGACACACACGCACATGCACAGACATACGCTGAGTCACACGTGCGCTGATGTTTGACCGGGTGATCCGCCGGCCAATCGGCTGTATCGATTATTGGGCCAGGGGAGGTTGGTGGAGCGGCAGCAGTAATTAGGGCTTTTTGGTGTGGATTAGCTGAGAGAAAAGGTCACCCACTCAACATCAGTGGCAGGACCGCAGGCAGGGGAGTGGGGGGTGCCAGCTGTATGGAGGGGACTGTCCCCAAACATAAGGGCTGTGTACATAAAGACGGGGCTTTGGCAGAGGATGGATTTGACTTGACTTTGATGACTTTTGCTATCACCTCCATTTATTTCCACAACATATCCTAGTGGTTTCAAACTGTTTTTGGCTCGTGACAGCATTTTAACATCACAAATGTCTGGAGATATCAGATATTCAAAAGGGAGACTTTTGTTTTTGCTAAAATTAATTTCTTTTTGATCACATAATAGTTTGCTATGCTATGTTGCAAATAAACATTCATTTTAGACACATTTGGTTTATATATTGTGTATTACTATGGACGGAGGCAGAAAAGCCAGGTTCAGATTACTGCACAAAGTGAGAATTGTATTTTCCTTGGTCAGGATATGTACAGTCAGTCCAGGTTGGATTTACAAGGATGACAATTAATACGGAACAAACAATAACTAAACTATGATATATGAAAGAGCTGCAGCATCTGAAACTGACCACACTGAACATTTGACAGATAAACACTACACAGTAAAATATTCAGTGTCAATATTTCAGAGTCAATCTATCTTAACCCAGATAGAGTATTTTTAACTCTGTGGAGAGTAAACCAGCTCTAACAGTAGAGTTAAAAGTCAGTGTAAAGTTCTGCACTGATGCAGTGTGAAATTCAACTCTACACAGTGATGATTTGTGCCAGTCTGCTGCATTGCATTGTGGGTACTGGACATTTTACTCATTGTGTTCTATTTTATGTGCAGGGGTTCAAGGGGGTTTAGTGTTAATGTTTTTTTTGTTTGTTTTTTTTTAGGTTAATCTGTCTGTTTTACAACATTTATTGTCCTTTTTGTGGATTTTTTTAAATTAATGTGACACCATTAGTCAAACCTGTAGCAGAACAATGCCAAACTTGATTGTCACTGTAAAGTTATATTTGTTTAACAATTGGAGAAGGCTTTGTTCTTTCAAAACAAGAGCATGTTCTGAGGTGAATGAAACCAATAGAGTGAACTTACACCTTTCATGACCCCCACCTTGGAGACCCCAGCAATTCTACACTGTTTCAATATAAGCATATTCTGAAACACTGACAGTGCTGTTTGACACTACACACTAGTGTTGTGAAATTTCAACACTGAGCTGTGTTGATTAGTGTTAAAATGTTTACTACTGAGAGAGTTGAACCGACACTGTCATAGTGTTAAGGTCATAGTGGTCATAGTGTGACACTGTGTGGTGTGGACCAATATAGACACTTTAAAAGTGTTGAATATAAGTCTCACAGTGTTGAATTTGCTGTTTACCACAGTGCTACAGTTTCAGCTTCACAGTTGGTCTTGTCTTCTATGTACTGGGATCTCTGTCAATTCAACATATTTTTTTTATTAGTAAGATTTTTTTTCAATTACTAGAAATTTGAATTCCAGACGACACCACAAGGGATTGTGACCCCAAGGTTAAAAAACACTGACATATCTCCTTGTCATGAACATCATCAAACAGTATCCTTTCAGATTCTTTTTCAGATTCAGAATTTATTGTCATTTCAGTACACCGAAATATCCCGGGTGTCAGTAGTTCCAGATAAAAGAAACTTAAATACTAAAACAGATTTGCAACACCTAAAATGACCATAAATACTACTTCAGTACTCCAGTATAATAGTTCAGTACTTTCCATGGCATTTCTGATACCATCTAGACTAAATGAAGTAAGTGGTTCCAAAAATAAGTGTAGTTTTGTCAATATACACTATGATATATGAATGCGATGTACTGCTTCCACTGCTTCTGCACATGTGTATGATCCGCAGCCTTCAGCTTTGTGTGCTTTCCCATAAATTGATGTAACGTTACCATCGGGCACTTTGTTTAGAAACTGCCTGACACTGAACAATGTCTTAAAAATTGTTTTTTCTTGCAGCTTTTGGCCTACAAGCATATAAATATTTTCATGTATACGTTGACAATATTGAAGAATGTGGAAATTAACTGTTGGCATGCGGCATGTATCATGACCTCGATAGGCCCGTTTAAAGATGACACACTCCATGTCATAATTTAACTTGTACATTCTTCATTGAAGTCAGTGCATGTGAGCAAATATTTATATGTCAAAAGGCAGAATGAAAAAAAACAATGATTGAGTAGTGGTGTAATATCAAACAATTCTGTTGTGGGAGCCTTATTTGATACGGGATAAGGGTATTAAAACACTCCTGAAATCTTAAAGATGAAATCCTGATGTATCAAATGTACTCCCATATTCTTAGAATGCACTTCCTCTATTTTATAATCAGAAAGCATAAAAATATGTCATGTTTTTATGGGATATATAACCACCACATCTATGTTGAATGTGTTAGGATTATAAAATGAAGTGCTCACAGATGGAGTAATATACATTTTCCATTGGAGCATACATCATGACGTGACTGGATATGGAAACATTTTATGGCAAGTTACAGAAAGATTAAATAATAAACATTTTATTTTATAATTTGAACCGAAGTTTTGTTTTTTTTGTTGGTTTTTTTTTAAGAAAAATGTTGATAACACTGGTCCACCCAATAAGATGCTAAGTGTGAATTGTGATAAATCAGGGTTAACCAAACTGTAAAAAGTAAAATATTGAATCAACTTAAACAATTTCCTTCAATAGGTCATACATTTAAAAAAGCAGCTTTTTAATAGCATTTAGTGTAATTTAATTTGGTTCATTCAACTATTTTTTTTTTTTTTTAAATGTGTGACCTATTGAAAATTTTTTTTAAAGATGATTCAGTGTTTTACTTTTTACAGTGCACAAAGTCAGTCTAGTCAGTTCAGGGAATGTATTTCTTTGCATTTCTCCACCGTGTACACTCTGAGAATATAAGTCAGTGAGTGCACAGTCATATCTCCCATGACCTTGATGCTCCACATTTTTCTGATATTTGAACCTGACAATTCTGCGAAACCAGAATCCAACATATAATGTCTAATGGGACCTAACAGAAACAAATATTAGCATTATAATATTAATAGTGAGGGACAAATAATTTTTTGATCCCCTTCGATTTATGTCATCATTTATACATATGATAATTACCAATTTACAAGATAATTTTACATTGTCAGAAGGCTGGACTTGATAATAAATATAGTAAAGATAAGAGTTTTGTGCGAAATACCTCAGCGCACTACATGTTTTATTGCATGTAACATACCAACACCACCAGACCTGACATTATCTCAGCACCTTTTAAACTAGTCTTTGGGAGTGAGGTGAAAGGAAGGGGAAATCATGACAGTCTGGTCATGTTGAAGTTCAACTGACATCTTCAACAGCCCTGAACAGATCGTGCAGACAGACAGTGATAATAGGGCATGTAGTCCCTGTATTCCTTTTGTTTAACAGCTGGATAATTCAGATGTTTCACCACAAACTGTCACTTTCTTCACTTGTAAAGTCATCTTTTAAAGTGACAAATATATGTGTAAATGACACATAATTTAATGTTAATTGTTTTTCCATATTGTCATTTTTCTTCCTCAATATAAGGTTTCATGGGTCACAACCATACTTATAACAATAGATATCTTCTCTCTCTCTCTCTCTCTCTCTCTCTCTCTCACACACACACACACAAACACACACACACATAAAATGAGAACATACATTACACAACATTATGCTGTACAAGTTATGAAATACAATATACTATTATATGCTATTATTTAGCTCGATTGCAAATGTTGCTCCATAAATGGAAATAGATGAAAATCAATACAGAAGATTTACATGCATTTTGTTTTTTGCAGGATACTTATATGAAGTTTGTGCTTGAGTTTGTTTAACTCCATTACTATATTAACAACTGCCTCTATTCCCTGTGTCCACAATAATAGTACACTGATTTATAAGTAGACGACTCTGGTGGATTTTCTTTCTTTCTTTACACTTGTCTCCTGCTCCTGTAGAGTGCTAACAGCTAGCAGATTACAATAACAGCAAAAATGACCAAAGAAGTCCAGTTGGAAAATGGCAAAAAAAAAAAAAAGTTTAGTCCCTCACATACATTTCATGAACTTCACCTCAGTACGTGGGAATGTGTGAATCTTCTCTACTAAACTTTTAATAGTACACATAACATGTAGCGAGCTGAGAACATCACATACATACCTCTTCCTCTTTACACCAAAATATAATATGAGAAATAACAACAGCAAGATGTATATGTATATATATATATATGTTTAAAAAATCACTCTGTACAGAATATGCATACAAGTCACCGTGTTGTATTTTTTTAGGTTTCACATCTGTTTCAGATAACATTTAGTTCCACTCAAAATTTGAGTAAAATTTACTCTATGGTCAGTGTCAAATTTTCAGCGTTAATTGAACTTAATTTAGTGTCAAAATTAACAATAAAATGTGTAAAAAAAAAAAAAAAAATTAACACTGGTGTTTTCACTCTGTTGAGTGTAATACACTTTATAGAAGTATTTTACTCCAGTTTTTGGCTTAATAATGACTCCATAATATTTTACTATTTATTTCTCTGCAGTGTTTTTTTTTTCTGTTTATATCCTTCACTAGTTTTGAAACAATGTAGAATTGCAGGGGTCCCTAAAGGGGATATTGTGTAGGGCACAATTTTACCCTACAAGTTTCATTCACCCTAGAACATATTTTTTTGGGTTTTTTTTCGGAATACTGTCCTCTCATTATGGTGATAATCAGATTTGGTATTGTTCTGCCTACAAGTTTGACTGATGGTGTCACATTAATAAAACAAAAAAACCCCCAAAAACATAAAAAACTCCAATACACGTTGTAAAACAGACATATTAACCCCAGTAAACATTAACCCCCCCCTTAACCCCTGCACATAAAATAAAACACAATGAGTAAAATGTCCAGCACCCACAATGCAATGTTGCAGACACAAATCATCACTCTGTAGAGTTGAATTTGACACTGTATGTGTGCAGAACTTTACACTGACTTAACTCTACTGTCAGAGCTGCTTTACTCTCCATAGAGCTCTAAATACTCTGCCGAGGTTAAAATAAATTGACTCTGAATTATTGGCACTTACTGTGGATTTAGTTTTATATGTGCATATATGTATTTTACATTAAGGGTGGATCACTCAAGTTTTACCTTATGTTGACCTTTAACCTCTCTCCTCTGTGGCTCTCTCTCTCTTTGCAGGTTGACTTCTCAGTGGTATGGCAGGTCTAGAGTGTATCTAGAGGGTCATGACCCCCTCCCAGACTGTGACCTAGACAAACAGGATCGAGGAGCTGCCACGGGACATGGAATGTGTCTTTTGTTTTTGTTTTGTTTCTCTTTTTTTGTTGAAATGATAAAAAACTCTTCCACTGCACTTGCCAAAGCAAAAGAAAATATTTTCTTGACAGTGATTAAGGCAAAGTTTACATGAAGAACAAAATGACTGTAAGAGAAAATAATAGAACTTCAAACAGAGCTGTGTGTCATAAGTGGGTGAGTCCCTCTGTGTGATTGTCTCAAGTGTCTGAAAATGTGATTTACTTTAAGGGCAGCATTTTTTCCTTGTGAACATATTTTTAGTGTTAGCACAACCACTTGTCTATATTATCTGTATGACCCACGTTATATATGTTCACTATACATCTGGGACCATGTGGAACCAATTGTTTCTTAATAAAAAAAAAAGGCCAATGAGAATGATTAAGAGGGTGTCTGCTTGTGTGCATTTATTGGGTGTCAGCTCCCCTTCTTCTGCTCCACAGCAGCTCAGTGTGAGGCAGCAGCAGCTGTAGCACATTTGGCAGTTCTGGTTTTGTGCAAAGCTGCAGCACTCCTAGTGGTGGAAACACAGAGCAGCCACTGCTCCTGTGCAAAACAAGCCAGACATGACATGACAAGTGTTGATTGAGAGAGAGTGTACACATATTGCTTTGTATTGCATTGCCTTGTCTTTGTGTGTTGTGCTTTTATGCATTGACATGTATGCTTGTGTGTATGTAGTGATGGTGGCGGTGGGAGGGGTGAGGTGTATACGTGACTCCTCTGTGCCCATCTGTCTCATCCCAACAATGTCTGGGCTCCTCAATGGGTGGAAGAATGTCACAGGCAAAAACAAATCTGTCCCACTTGTGTGTGTTCACATGCACATGCACACTCAGGCTATGTCCACGTGACCCTTTTTATGTATGAAACACTGTGTGTAGACTGTAAATATCAGTGGAAATGGCACGCCAACAGAGGTTCCAAAGAAATGTTGTGTTGTATAACAACAGAGGGTATACTAAACGGAGTCAAAAACAAACACGTAGAATCCCACTGCATGTTTGAAGCAGCCTGTGTGGTAAATGTGAAGACAGTGGACGGACACATCCAATCTACTATCAATGCTTCTGTGTTCAGATTCATTCAAAAAGAAAATTTCTTTCTTTCTTTCTTTCTTTCTTTCTTTCTTTCTTTCTTTCTTTCTTTCTTTCTTTCTTTCTTTCTTTC
>JAQQZY010000003.1:11049256-11059617 GCA_030068375.1 Ostorhinchus rueppellii | reverse complement strand
CTATCTATCTATCTATCTATCTATCTATCTATCTATCTATCTATCTATCTATCTATCTATCTATCTATCTATGATATTTGAACGGCCCTCTGTGTTATTTTGTCCATCTGTTTTTAAAAAAAAAAGTGTATCATTCCTACTTTGTATGTCATTTTGGTTCATAACACTCAATTAAAAAAATACGTGAGAGAAAAAAAAAAAAGCAGGATTCAGCCTTTCGACTGATCCTCCAATTATGTGGAAGCCCAGCATTAAAAAAAGTAAATAAAACAGTTAAAAAATAATAATAAAATATGGTTGTAACTCCACCAATAGCATGACAATTAAAGAAAAAGAAAAAACAGAACGATGCTGAGAATGTGTTGATTAGATAGAGTTTTTGCTCTAGTTTTACCACCTGTGAAAGTCCTGCCTAAAAGTCAGTATCACTTCAAGTGTGAACCATATATAGAATATTTCTGATGCTTTATTTTTCTGTCTTAGTCGTTGCCCACAGGGAACTGAAGTCCTGAAGCTGCCTCAGTCTCCCAGAGTTCACTGACAGAGCGGTCTTTACTACAGCCTGTGCTTTTGAGTCACTGTTGTGTTTGAATCCATTTTAACAGAGTGAAAATGGTAAATAAATGAAACAGCTGAGGGAGAGGTTTTATGAGGCAAAACCACTGCCCAGTGTGAGTCAGGAGGTTCCAAATAGAGAGAGAAAAAAAAAAATCAGCCTCAGTTCAATGTGGTGAGAACGGTATGAGGTCTGGCAGACTGACTGAAGGACGGATGTGCAGGTAGTATTTGTTTTTTTTAACAGATTTCATGACATCATGCTCTGCTCCGTATTAGTACGACTCCATGACATCATCAGGATTTTCTAACAACGATGTTTTCAGCTGTTTTCACCTATAAAATGCATTTTATTTATTTATTATTGTGTTTGCATGTTGGCATTTCATCACAATTGAACAATACGATTCTGTTTACAGCTTTTTAGAATCACTTTAACATTTCCCGATACTTTGTCACAAGAATAAAATGACATAATGTGAATATATATTACTTCATCTGTGAACATGTTTTATGCCTGAATCATATCAGGTAGACTGTCTTAGGTAGTGGAGGCGAAAACAACAACTCCCATGAACCCATGTGAGTTCACATCAAATCTACCAATGTAGCTGTTTTTTTTTGTTTTTTTTTTTGTAATTCAAATTTTTTTTATTTCAACACACAGTAAAAACTCATAGTGGTACATATAAAAAATAAAGACAAGACGGCCAGCAACAAAAGACACATTTGTTAAGGCCTAGGTAGTCCCCATCAAAAGGCGTTTAACAACATAAAATAGATAAAATTACATAATAATACATATACTGTCCAAATATATTGTACAATTACCAATATTACAGTAGTGATAATAAGAAATGAGGTATGTAAAATATCTCTTAAATCAAGCCTCACCGTCATGGTTCTAATTAGAGGTAAGACGTTCCATGAAATAATCCCAAATCCCCAGTTCCACAGGACCTTTACCCCTTATTCTATCTAACATAACCTCATAAGATGTGGTCTCACTCATTAAGATTTTCCACTCTTGAGGTGTTAGACATGTGGGTGATTTCCAGTGCCTTAACTCTTTAAAGTCCTCACCAAGAAAAAAGCAATGAAAACATTTTTTCCTTCACATTTTTTAAAATTTCCTTGGGGCACTAATAACAGTAATCTTTTTTTTTTTTTTTAACATAGATAGATATGTGTTATAAACATTTATTGTAGATGTTCTAGACATATGTTCTGGAAATGTATTCATCTCTGCCACTATACTGAGTGGTACCGAGTGGTCGAGATGACTGATGACAGATGTTTTCATTTTAACTTTCATTGTTTTTATATTTTAACTTTCTCTTTTATGTCTACTTTTATGTTCTATGTAAAGCACTTTGAATTGTCCTGTACATGAAATGTGCTATACAAATAAACTTGCCTTGCCTTGCCTTGAAACAGGTAGAATTAAGTAAAACGTGTTTTTCAATAAGATATAGGGAGTCAAAGTGTGCTCTACCATACGGTTGAGCGGAAGGTTAAAGGGTTCATATGATTCTGGTGGCTGAAGTTATCCCCACCATCAAAACTGAAAATGCGCTTTTTGTTAAAGTTGGGGTTTCTGTTTATCCCCCAAAAGACATAAACGCAGAGAAACTGGCAGGGCTACTCCCACCCATGCCTCCAGATATTTAAGTACACTGTGCCAAAATGGCTCAACCATGGGGAATTCCCATATGAGACACAGAAAAGTTCCCATTTCTTTTACATACTTCTAACATGAACTATTATTTGTTAGCCCTATTTTGAAAAGCCTACAAGGTGCAATGTAGCTGTTTTGACTGAGAGACATAACTATATACTATGTGTTTAAAGTCTCAATATAGTTTTTGTGGACTTTAACCCTTTGATGCCGATTGTCGCAAATTTGCGTCAAACCCCCCTGGCTCCAAAATGCAACCAAAATCAACCAAAAGTCAAAAATTTTTTTTCCACAATTGGAAATCGATTATGGCGTTAAGGGGTTAAATGATATATATTTCTTACTTTAGAAGCTGTTGTAAATAACAGAAGGTGTGTAATCGTTTGTCTGGATGTTGGCTTGATAGAGGTCAGCTCTGATCCAAGGAACTGCTGAGGATAATGTACGTGTGTGTGTATGTGAGAAAATATGTGCTTGGGACAGTGTGGTCAGGCAGAGGTGCACTGTGGAATCGATGTCCACACCTCGTCCTAAATTATTCATCCTGTCAGCTGGCCTGTCCACCATTGCCGTGGAAACAGCTGACCAAGAGATTTACCCCCTTCCCTACGGATTCACCTCTTCATCTCCTCCTCAACCCTCACTTGCTTCTCTTTCACTCTCATTATATTCTTCCCTCATTTGTTCATTTACAGCCTCTGCTCCTTCTCCCTCTTCCTTACCTCTCCAATCTTTTCATCTGTCTTCCCTGTCTTTCTTCTACTCCCATTATTCAGTATATCTGTCTTCTTCATTAGTTCCAAACTCTCACTGATTTACCTTCTTTCTTTTGGCCTTTTTCTCACTTACTTTTCTACCTTTCTAAGGCTGTCTTCCCCAATGCTGACATTCTCCCCTCCGCTACCCCTGTGTTGCTGACTAAGATTATAATGTGTTGGCTTTGTAGGATGTTTATGTTTGTGTCTTTGAAGTCTGCCCCAGTGGCCTCCTGGAAGACAGCCATAATCCTAGTGAGCCGCCAGAGGTTGTTCAGGGTGCAGTGTGTGAGTGCGTCTATTCATCTTCATACATGTGTGAATGCATGCGTGCACATGATCAACTGAGAGTGCAGTGTGTGTGTGTGTGTGTGTGTGCGCGAGCTTGCGGGTGCGAGTCAGTAATTGTGACATGGCTCATACATCATGGCCAGAGCCCGTTTGATTACAAGCGGAGGGGCCCGGTGATTAATCGTTGGATTCAGCTTCCTGGCCCGAGTTGTGACACCCGGTCACAGAGCATCTGTACTGACACACCCCCCTAGCCCCACTGCCGTGCACTAACGTACCCCCATACTGCCTACACCCACACACCCAAATACCCCCTGCCTTCTCCTCCCTTCCTCCCCTGCACTCCATTACCTTCTGCCCTTTCTCGTCTCCAAAAGCCCTCCTTTTCCTCTGTAGCGCATGCACACCTTTGCTTTCTCCTCCTTCCTCTCTATAGTCGTCCCTCCCTTACACTACTTGGACTCCTGTTTTATCTTGGCCCCATACCCTCTTACTCCATTCCCTATTATCCCCCACCTCCAGCTCCACTCTATATCTTGTCTTTACCACTTTGCACTTCCCACATCTGCACTCCCTCATCTTACTTCTCTCCCCTAACCTTTCTGTTTCAAACCATTCGGTACAACTCACAGCTTCATATTAACCAAAGTCTCACTTTTTGATCTTATCACCTTTAGCCTTGCTGTTTTCCCCTTTCGCACCATTTCCTTGTATATAAAGATACACAAGTCACACTAAGCCCTTGCCCCTAATCTGATTTTCTCCCCTCTAAATGCATCTTGTCTCTCCTTTCCGATGCACACGTGCAATAACACACACCCCGTATATTCATCCATGGACCCACACTTTGCTGCTAGCTATAAAAGTCTCCTGTTCTTCCATTCCAGTTTCTAAAAGCATCTCCCTCTCTCTCTGCCTGCCAGTAAAAGTCATGTGACTCAGGTCCCTGATGCCCAAAGCAGCCCTTATACCTAGGAGCAAGCAACTATAAAGCCAAGCAACTGCCCTTAGGTGGATTAAATATGAGAAATACACTAAAGGATCATTGCTGTTGCAGCCAAATTTTACACTTTGAACATCTGGAAATGTACTTTCTCTCCATATTGTAATACCATGATTTTATTAAGTATTAGTTGCTGTTTTGTAACAGCTGAGTATTGGGACCACCACCATCCGTATGTTTCCATTTGTCTCACCAGTGTCTAAACCAGTCTTTATTAAATTTAGTATGTGTAATGCATATGTGAATATCTTTATATAGTGGAAAAATCCTTCATTCATTCATTCATCTTCAATACCCGCTTTATCCTTAGTGGAAATCCATTTCTGATTTTCTTGTACCTTGGTTAACAACTACACTGCAAAAAGTACAACACTGAATCAACTTAAAAATTTTTTCTTCAATAGGTCACACACAGAAAAAAAAAAAAAATAGTTGAGTGAACCAAATTAAATTACGTCAAATGTAATGTAATATAATTTAATTTGGTTCACTCAACTAATTTTTTTAAAAAGTTGATTCAGTGTTGTACTTTTTACAGCGTACATATCGTCACCCTCTTAATTGCCTAAGTCATTTTGGCACGTTCAAAAATTTGACTAAGTCATTTAATTCTCTCATGTTCCATGTTAGACTGACCTTGTTGTTTGTATGTCAATAGGCATCTGTTGTTATAACTGTTTTGATTAAAATTGTTAGTAAATATCACATATTCAACAAATGGTTCTGTTTTTTTGTGTTTCCTGAAAAATCTGAAAACATGACATAGGCGATTATTTTAATAAGGCGTTGATATGGTTGCTGTTCATACAGGGTGACCCAAAAAAACGTGAATTTTTGAAGTGCGTATTGGCAAACATGAACAAGTGGCAGCACTGCGAGACAGTGACCTTGAGCAAGTAAACACTCCGCCTTTTTAGTAACCATGGATCAGTGGAACGGGCAACAGCGTGCCTCAGCCATAAAAATGTTTTATAAAAACGGTGATAGTTTGACAGCTGCGCAGAGGGAGTTCCGACATTTTTACAACTTAGGACGTCATGGTGCTGTTCCATCAAAACACGCAATAAAATGTTGGATTAATAACTTTGAAGAGACTGGATCTGCCCTAAAGATTCGGTAATGTTCCCTGGCCCCCTACATCGCCAGATTTGTCCATTTGTGATTTTTCTTATGGGGCTATCTCAAAAGTAAAGTGTACATGACTCGACCAAGAACTCTGGATGAGTTAAAACAGAGAATTCAGGATGAAATTCACAGTATCCCAGCTGAGATGTTGCAGCAGTCAATGAGGAATCTCAACAGCAGATTTCAAGAATGCATTTGTACAGGAGGACGCCATCTACAGGATGTAATTTAAAAAAAAAATCAAAATTCCATCACTGTTTCTTAAATGGCATGTTTTAAGGTTTCAATTACTATGAATAAAATATTTTTATTCCATCACTCTTGGGTTTATTGGATTGTTAAAAAGTTCCCGTTTTTTTGTGTCACCCTGTACAAGCTGCATTTCAGTGACTCTTTCAAACTAAAAGCCTTTTAGTGTTTCAGTGGACAGGGCTCTCTCTTCCACTTTGGTAGACACACCAAAAATGTCTTTGCTTCATATCTCAGATGAAGGTGCTGTTAAGGAGTTTTGACTCATTGACAATTTGGCACTAGTGGGTAGAATTTCTGGCAGTTTCAGCTGCTGACTCAGCTCTGCTCTGCATCGCTGTGATCATAAAGACCCAAACAGTTTAACTCTGTGTTTATCAGAGAGGTCTGTTAAAAGTACGGAAACCTGAAGGTGTGTGTTTGTGTTCATCTGACTACGAGACTGTAAACATCTGGAGCAAATATTACAATATCTGAAACCATGTGAGGGGGGGTTCAAGCACAGCTCCAGAACCAGCCATCGAAAAAATAGACCGATCCCTACCTTTCCCAGTAGTTTATGATTAAAACGGGCAGAGAAATAATCTGTAAATAGTAAAGTTAACATTAAACCAGCAGTGTTTTTTAGACGCAGATACCGCTCACTATGAACTCATTTGATGTATTTTCATTAACCCTTTCATGCATAGTGGTCACTACAGTGGACAGCTATTGTTCTTTTGTATATTCATGGATTTTAGTTCCATATCAGCCAACACAGTAGACACTTATGCATCATCCCATACACTGCAATTCATAATGTTCTTGTAAATTTACTGTTCTTGATCAAGCAGATCTGCCGTGACATGTTTAAGCGTAAAACAATTGCTTGTTTTGGTTATTAGTTTGTTTTTTTAACAAAAGGGTGTTTTATTTATTTTTTAAATTTTTTGCATATTATCTCTACAAAGTGAATAATAACTAGTATTAGAGGATGTTAAAATGGGACAAAACATCTGACTAATAGCATCAAAAATGTTTTTATTTCATAGTCTTCACACAGTATTTCAGTAAATACATGTTTTTTTGCTTTGAAAACTAAACACATGGTGCCCAGTGGACATTTTTACAACTCCATGAAAAATAGGTTCTTTTTTTCACAATTGTAATGTTTTTTAATGCTTTAAAAAGAATAAAAACTGTCAGGAAAAAAAAGTCTCGATTAAAGTTCTCATAATTCATGCATGAAAAGGTTAAAATGTTTGACTCTGTATTTTCAATTTAGATATGAAAACACAAGTGGAAAGGTTTATGTATTAATAAAAGGTAAATACGAATAAATAGAATATTATTAGATTTACTGAGTTATCATGTGTGGACCTGCAGTACAAGGAAACAAACATTAAACAGCAGTCAAGCAACACTGTGTATAAAGTGTTACAGACAATAATATTAGACAAAGATCCCAGATCAGTAGTTCAGCTCAGGAAGCAAAAGTCAAAGCAGTTTCAGGTTTGTGATAGAACATCTCTTACATCTGTCACATTCTCAATCAACAGCTCATGTACAATGTTATTGTATGAAATATTACATCTAATTGGATTAAACTGTGATGATGATAGGGAGGAGAACTCTGAATATTGGCTTAGCAGTAAAGGACAGGAACACGCATACAGTCATAATTCTGAAAATACCTGAGTGTCAAGGCAAGTTCCTTTGTATAGCACATTTCAGCAACAAGGCAATTCAAGGTGCTTCACACAGGACACTGAAAAACAACAGGAAAAAAGAAACACTTTTATAATATTATAAGAAAAACATGTAAAAGATGATTAAAAACAGCAAGTAACCCTTCTTAGATTACATACCTGCAGATCTGAAAAATCTACTATTGATGGGCAGACAGTTTTCTGAATGGAAGAAGGCTTAACCTGCCAACCCTCCAATTCTGTATGACACAAGGTATAATAATGTAACAATGATGACTGGTGTATTGTGTTTTTTCTTCTCACTTTTCTGTATAAGTTTGTAAATATGGCATGTGCTGACTGAGGGGTTGAGATGGGGGGGGGGTCTTGTTTCTGTGTTATATATGTCTAAAAACAATAAAATGTATTTATAAAAAAAACAAACAGCAAGTAAGAAAACAACACATAAAATCCTAAAATATAAAAACACACATATTAAAGTAAGAGTGTCTGCAAAGTTTGGAAAGAGAATATAAAATTTAAAAAGTCAAAAGCCTTTTAGTCAAAGGCAGCAGCAAATAGGTGAGTCTTTAACCTTGACTTAAAAGAACTCAGACTCTCAGGAGACCTGATATTTTCTGGTAGAATCAGACAGTAAAAAAAAATAAATAATAAAATAAGATCTGGTATTTGCATATGTTTTTCATTCTGTTTTTTATTTTTTTTTTATTCTCATACTTCACTCTCAAAATCATGATTGAACTCATTATATTTCTTACAAATTAAATTCCTGATGCAATGAAATCATGTTGCTGCCATTATCAAAAGGAAATTCCATGTTAAAACAAGAAAAAACAAAAGAAGAAGAAGATGACTAAGACTAACATCTGGACAGCAGCTGGACCCTCTGCTGGTGTGGCCACATATAAACAACACCCAACAGTGCAACGAGGTAACCATCACGCACAGGTGAGGTAGCAAACAGATGACTCATCTGTATGCCTATCTGGTCATTTGTCTGCACACAGGGTGTACACCCACTCAGAAACCGTTTTAATTCCAAATGCAGCAATATAAAAATGAACACGATCAACAAGCATCAACATCTTGAGCGGAAAACAGAAGAAAAAGCTAAGAAATGTCCTTTATTTTCTTATTCTTAATAAATTATTTTAAAAGAGCTAACAGCTGTAATGTTTGGGTCCATCTCTGTGTGTGCTTTAACTGGAAATATCATTTTAGAGACAGATAATATAAGTATTGTTATGATTCTTTACCATTAAATAAAAAAAAAAAATCCCTAAAGAGTGAGTCTCTGAGGTTTAAAACATTTCAAACATTAACTTGTTAAGATTTTATGCAAAATCAACTCTGTTTATGAAAATCCTGGAAAATATCACCTAAAATAGTGTTGCATTTTTAATAAAAGTAGGTCATCAATGAAATTCTTCATGATTCGGAAATAATCTGCATCAGGTTCGGGTTATATATTGTTCATTTTTGCCTTTAATAGGATTTGCTAACAAAATAAAAGCTCCGATATTACAGTATCCTCTAAACGAACAAGGACAAATTTGATGATATGAGGAAGATAGGAGAGGGTGTGAGGAGGAGATGCAGGATAAGAGTCAACAGAAAACAAAGGACTAAAATCTGTAAGTGTGAGCAAGCATGCTAGTGAGGAGTAGAAATGGTGTGTGTATATGTGGGTGTGTGTGTGTGTGTGTGTGTGTGTGCATTCCCCTGGCTCTCACCTCCATGCGGTATCAGGATGAGGGATGGTCCTGCCAGCGATCAGCCCAGGCCTGAACTCAAGCTCCGCACAAGGATTCCCTGCTGAAACCATTAGTCTGCGCATTAAACACCATTAGAGCACACACACACACACACACACACACACACACACACACACACACACACACACACACACACACACACACACACACAGACATTCAGTGTAAGTGTTTTTCGTCAGTGCCTTTTCCATCCAGAAATCCGAATGTGTATATGAATGTATACTTACTAGCTCATAATATTCTCACACAAATCCTCGTACAGGAGAGTGACGACCAGTCCGACTGATTTAAGTTGAAAGGAAATTACAGGATTTCAGAGGAAAAGAAAGAACTATGATGAAATGACGTATGAGAGGTATGCAGGAAAAATTGGAAGGGCACTGAAAATCCACTTTTGTTTTAATGTCCCATTTTTCTTGCCATCGTCTACTCTATCTGCCTTTTCTAATGCATAATTAATTAAGGACAAGTAACAAATTAATTCCAAGGATGACAGGGTTTCTCTTGCAGGCTTACCTCATCTTCTCCCCCTGTACAACACAGCAGCGCTTCTTTTCATTTCTGCATGTATATTTATTACCTGTTCCTGTATGTGCATCTGTGGTTATGTGTGTCCGTGCTGGAATGAGCGTGTCCCCGGCGATCCAGGTATAATTGGGTTAGTGACAACCAGGACAATGTGACACCTGCAGGTCTCAGCTGTGCTTCTCCCCGCTGAACTGGCCTGGAGTCAGCTGGAGCGCTGTCATTTGGACTGGCCTCAGCTGAAATGGCCATTCTGGGGCTGATCCAGGGTTAGAGGCACTGCTAAGCACAACACAAATATAAGTCTAAGCCCTAACCTTTTGTCTTTTACTCTGACAACAACAATAAAAGGACAAACAAAGAGATTATGTGACTTCTGCTGTATAACAACTCTGGCAAAGGGGAAATTAAAAAAATACAATATATATATTAAAAAAAACAACAACAAAAAAACATGTACAGTAGACAGAATTTTGGGTAGTTTCTTTTCAGACTTGCTAGATGATGAAGTATATGGATCACAGTATCACATGGGAATATTTAAGGAGAACATACAGTGCTTAACAAATATATTCTTCCAGCTCCACCCAGTATAAGGTGTTTTCCACTGCTGCCATATTTGAACAGTATTTCTGTTTATCTAAATATCTTTTTATGTTTCTATAATGGTTAATCCACCAGTATATGCAAGATCTTTTTATCCAAACCATATCGTTA
>JAQQZY010000003.1:10988306-11000018 GCA_030068375.1 Ostorhinchus rueppellii | reverse complement strand
CACACACACACACACACACACACACACACACACACACACACACACACACACACACACACACACACACATATATATCTAAAGCTTGCACCTGCATGAAACATCAAGATCCTCTTCCGTTTCGCAACCCCACCACCTCTGTCCACCACCGCTGTCTCCCTATCTCCCACACCCCCCCGCCACCCCCATCTATGTTCCCTGTAAGTGAGCTGTCTCTTGGTGGGTGGTGGCCTCCTCGTCTTCTTCTTACCCTCGGACCTGAGCCTGTCAAACACTTCCACTCCCTCCCCATCCCAGCACCTCCCATCCCAATCAATGGGAGCTGCATGAATATTTCACACACCTCAGGCAGGCAAGCAAGAGGAGGAAGAAGAGTAGGAGGAGGAGGAGGAGGGTCCTGGTCGCCTCTGGGGGGGTAGAGGAATGGGGGGATGAAGGGTTGGGGAAGGAGGGTGATTTAGGCTGTCAGGGCGCCAGTGTGCTGGAGAGATGGGGCTTCTCTTCCTGAGTCAGACAGGGCCAATAACTCATTAGAGAGAGAGAGATGTAGGGGTGAAGATGTCTCAGAGAGGAAGCAAGTGAGAAGAAAGCTCCCTGCCACAAAAGCAAGGAGATATTTTGCTTCCTCTATCTCTCCTTCCTCCTTTTGCAACCCCTTTCTCCTTCCTCTCTTTCTTCTGACCCCATCCTCCTCATCTCTCCTTTTTTTATTACCCCCTCGCCACACACATACACCCCTCTTTCCCTCGGCAACTCCCACAAAGTCCACCCCCCCTCCCCCCACACACCCCCACCTCCAACCCATCCTCCTCCTCCTCTACTCCCTCCTTCCATCTGTCTTTCCTGCTGCAGTGCCCATGCTGCCAGGCAGTATAAATCACATCTCTGGGCTTGGCTGCAATGGGCCTGAAAATAAAAAGGCATAAAAGTGTCGGGATGAGCTACGGGCTGGGGGGGAGAATTCCTTTATGATAGGTCTAAATCCTCCTCCTGCCCTGCGTCCTCCCAGCGTGCACACACACACACACACACACACACAGATGCACATGCACACAGACGCACACAAAAACACAAACACACACAGAATGCTTGTAGACACATGCACATGCACAACATACGCCTCTCCTCTGAAATTATCCCCCCAAACAGCAGCAGTTTGGGTCTCTCTCTCTCTCTCATAGACACCTGTGCAACCCTCAGAATACACTCACATACTCTGCTACACACATTAACTTCTTTGTTGGCCGTGATCTGAATGGAGATGTCCTTTCCTCACGCGTTGTCTTTAAAGGAACAGTTCAACCAAAACTCCTGACTACATTGACGTAACCCTGTCTCTGTCATCTGTCCTTGCTCACACTTCTCCCAACCCTGGAGTTGAACTGCCTCTCTTTTTCAGTTAGACACAGAAAGGAGGGAAAACAGATGATTATGGATGTCATCTACAACCTGGACACCGAGCGTTTTCATAGATTCATATGAGCAAAAGCAGGATGACGGAGGAGATAAGATACATTAGTCTCTGATGTGGATTAGCTGTTGTAAAGCTTTCTGTCACTGCAATGAAAATCTAATGCATGAGTTTTGCACAAAATATAAGCATCTGTAAAAGTCAGCTGATAGTTACACCTTTAGTTAACCCTTTCATGCATGAATTATGAGAACCTTATTCTCTTATCTCTTTAGGCATGGAAAAAAAAAAACAATGTGATTGATTTTTTTTTTTTTTAATGAACGTGAAATATCCACTCAGCTGGACACCATGCATTTAATATTTGAAGCAAAGAAACATGTATTTACTGACATACTGTGTAAAAATTATGAAATATTTGTTTTTTTTTTATTGCTGCTAAGCTGATGTTTTCTCACATTTTTAACATATTATAATTTAACAATTAGCAATTTCTTTACACTCAAATATCAAGTTTATCAAGCAATGGAAAGTTACAGTAATGGTATGAATTGCAGTGTATGGGGATGATGGATAAGTGTCCACTGTGTTGGCTGATATGGAACTGAAACGACAAAACCTATGAAGATACAAAAGAAAGACTGTAGAATAGCCGTCCACTGGAGGGACCACTATGCATGAAAGGGTTAATGTTCTAAAAAAAGTGTCCAAGGTCCCAGCTAAATTTTAGGTAAGACATATTAAATGTAAGAAATTCATATTCATTCATATATTTGTATATTTTACAAGTAAATGAGATGGACTTTACACCACAAAATATGCTTTAAGAAAACGAACACTGGCAAATCTCAGTTTAATCAGGTGCATGAATGACATCTGGAAAGGAAAATATAATTGTTTCTTATTATTTTTTCCAATATCAAACTTAGGTGGGCCCGGGTAGCTCAAGAATCACTGTAATTTTACAAAAATATACCCAATCACACAGCTTTTATTTACTACTCTTTTTATATTTTAGGAACATCAAATAGTGATGTTTATTTGATGGATGTTCTGTTGAAATCCTTCAATCCAGTAAATCTTTGCTGAATGCACTGGATGTGAAATTAGCCTACATGTGCCTCACACAACTAAATTCATCATTCAAGACTGAACCTAACAAAGGTTTTCACCCTGGATTATGACACAAAGGAGAGTCACTGTGTACAATGGTAATTGTGGACAATTTATGATCTCCCTTCTCTCCATCTATGTATCGTTCTGAGTAAATAAACCAATAAAAAATGATGGAGGTGGCCTATAACATATTGAAATGAAGCTGCTGGCAGAGATGCATTATAAAGGTTGTCTAAATGATTATGGGAATGAAGACGGAGGTGAGTGAAAGCACAGTAAATGGGCAACTCCATCACCTGCTAAAACCAACCTTTTAAAGCTCAGGGTTCTCCCTTAATCTACGTCCCGATGTGCACTTTGTCAATTCTATTAGATCCCGCTGTGTATGGTTATGAACACATGCATTCCAACACACACACATATATAAATATATATATCTATCCGTATACCCCAGCACATAGACACACAGAGTGATGATGATAATAGTGAGCACCTCCCTAGGTGAAGCCTATTCAGTCACAGTGGGAGCCATCTTAGACCTAATTATGCTTGGTTTGGCGTTTTAACTGTATTGATCAAAACGCTGAAACAAACGAGAAATGCTTATCAAGCTGGAAAAGAAGAGCCCTCAGGAGATGGTGGGTGTGTGCGTATGGGCGTGCACGTGCTCCACAGGAGTGAGTGAGAGTGATAGCGTATAGGTCTGAGAGGTGGTGAGATATTGGTGGTTATAAAAAAATGCAATCCTGTGCTTTTGAGTTATTAATTACAGCCTCCCCTCCTTCACCCCTTTTTACCAGCCACCGGAAATACTGCTACACACCCACATACACACATAAAGCATGCACACCCATATATTTCTACTCATGTATGTCCACATATGGAGGCCTCAGGACATGCACAAACACTCACACAAGCGAGATCATACACATACTCTCACACACGAATTAGCTCGTCCATACCACTACTAAGTGTACAATACCCTGCTCTGATGAGCAAGCTCCCGTCGACCTTGGAACTCTCTGGAAAGACAATGCAAGGGGAGGCATGCTGGGAAAGGGAGGAGGAGGGGGGTGGTGGGAGTAGATAAGGTGGAGGGAGGGATTGAGAGAGGAAGACAATAGATGAGAGGGAGGGAGAGGAAGAAAGAGAGGGAGAAAGAGAGAGAGAGAGAATGTAAGAGGAGCTGCTCACTATAGGGCAGGAGGGCAGTGCTCCCTCCCTCTCTCCATCTCAGCTCATCTTGAATGCAAATGTGGTTTCTATACGGTTCCTTTGTGCCGCTTCTAACTGCTCCAGAGAGAAGCAATTACAACTGCTCCATTCACTCAGAGAGAGAAAGACACGCATGGGTAGAGAAGGGTAATTAATAAAGAGATAGAACGTAGAATGGATAAAGGAGGAGGAGATGAGGTGAAAACGTACCTGTGGAGGATCTTCAAGTAGGAATGGAGGGCGGTATTGATTGTGACAACAGATGCTCTATTGACACATACAGACATCGACATAAGAAGTTGACCTGTCCCATAATTTCTGACCGGCTACTCTATGAAAGGTCAAAGGTTAGAGGTCATTAGCATTATATCAGAAGTGTTAGTTAAAGTGCTAAATAGTGTTAGCTAATATGTTACCCATGTTGGTCATCAACTAGTTACATGTAAAGGCATGTGAGGTGGATAAATATGTTATTAAAAGTTCAGGATGCAGTGGAAAACAGGTGCTGCTTGGGCTGAAGCTTTAGCACAGCAGCCTGAGTTTGATCCTGGCCCTGCATGTTGTCCTCTCTGTCTTTTTCTACTGTCAATACAATAAAGGCTCAATGTCCAATTTATAGATCGATTTAGTCACACTTAGTGGTGAAGGTGTAGACTGACATCAACGGAATAACCCTCTCACATTTCCCTATATATAGCTGCTAAATATAACACATCCTTGTTAGAGCCAGTGTTTATTTTTGGGATTTTTAGATAAGGGACCCACACTTCTGCCACTAATGTGCCTGAATACAAGATTCTATGCACTATTAAAGAGAAAAAGAGTCCACTTGAAGCTAGAAAAGCCTGCTTTATCATTACTGGCTCATTCTGCAATGTCATTAGTGTTATAAAATTGTCAAGAAAACATAATTTTGAATGTTAGACTCTATTTATGCAATTATATCTTCATAAATTCTCATAAATGGCAAAACCTGGGCCTTTAAAATACACTTACTAATCTAAATGTTGGTCATTTAGACGGGGTAGCCATGGCCCAGAGGGTTGGAAGGCTGAAGAGTCGGCTTGTGACCGAAGGGTTACCAGTTCAGTTCCATGGACTAGCAGAAAAAAATTGTTGGCTGATGTGCCCTTGAGCAAGGCACTTAAACCTCCATTTGCTTCCCGGGTGCTTGCCATGGCAAGCCCGCTGCTCCTGGGTTGTAGTGTATGGTGTGTTCCTGCATGTTCTGGAGATGGGTTAAAAGCAGAGGTTGAATTTCAGTGTGTGGTAAAATGTACTGTATTCTGACAATAAAGGATCTTAATCTTCATTACATTCTTCAATACATGTTTTTATAGAGAATTTAACCCTTTCATGCATAGTGGTCACTACAGTGGACAGTTATTCAAAGCTGTTCTCTTGTATATTTATGGATTTTGTTGTTTTAGTTCCATATCAGCCAACACAGTGGAGGCTTATGCATCATCCCAAACACTGTAATTCATACCACTACTGTGCCTTCGCTGTTCTAGATAAACCTGATCTGCAGTAACATGCTCGAATATAAAAAAAAAAGAAGCTTTCTTTTCTTTTTTTCCCTTAGTACCTCCATGCAGGTATATTACAATATGAGAACATATCAGATTAGCAGCATTTAAAGATATCTTTATTTCATACTTTTCACATCATATATAAGGAAATGCATGTTTGTTTGCTTGTAATATTAAACACATGGTTTTGTAGCTGTAAATAGGTTCTTAAAAAACAATCACATTGGGTTTTGTTTCCTTTTTTTTTTCACAACACTCAGGGGAAAAAAAATCTTGATTAAGGGTCTCATAATACATGCATGAAAGGGTTAATATTGCTTTGCTGCTCGTTGCTGTTAACTTCTTTATTTAGCATATTTCTGATTAATAAGAATCAATAAAGCCTATTGGACAACTCTAAAAATACTCAGATGAAATAAGTTACATCACATTTCCCTTCACTCTAAGGTACATAGTACAGCATTTTTAGTGTTATATCCACTGTCACAGCTGTAAAGAACAACAAACCCACATACTGTAATTTATTGAATCAAAAGCCCTCCATCCAGATATGACATCACCCTCTTTTCCTCTCCTTCATCCTGCCGACAGATAGTTGCAGTGCCAGTGCCGTATCCTTTTGCAGTCACAGTGGTCGGGCGGCGCTGCAAGGTGTGGTGGGAGTTTTTATGGCAGTCATTTGGGCTGCTAATATGTCATCTCCATTAGCTGACTTTTAACACTCACAGATAGATGGCTTGGTGACATTTATCTGCGCACAGGTCGTATTTTAGCTGTTAAATGGCTGGCGGTGTGCGGAGTGCGTGCAAAATGAGTGTGTGTGTGTTTTAGGCATATAACGGCAGAGTGAGGAGAGACTGAGAGATGCATTGACTTTTAATGATGCTCTATGCAATAGCACTTTGGAGGTAATAATCACAAATACAATGCAAGCCCTGACCTTTGACCCCTGTCACCCGGTGTAAAAGAGACGGGCGAGAGGAAAGGAAGCTGGCTGCGAGGTCGAGACCCCAGGCCTCCTTCCTCCACTGTTAGACGTCTGAGATAGAGGGAGCAGGGTCTGCAGTGTCAGTAGAAAAATTACCCAACTACAAAAGCAAACACCTAATTAACTTAGCAGCCTACAGAGACACGAGGAGGGTCAAGACACAGGGAAACAGGAAAATGAAAAAGGGAGTAAAAAGGAAGAGTGATGGAACAACAACATAGGTACATAAATACGCACAGGGGCAGGGTAAGAGTTACACAGGCTAATTGCTCATATGGATTTTGCCATTGTTGGCTTTTGTAGGGTCAAAGAGGTGACGCCATCCCTTGCGTTGGCTTCAGGTAAGAGCCAAAATGAGCTAATAATTTACACTCATAAACTAATATTACTATTGACTGCCTGCACATCCACTGAAAAGCACTAGGATGATTTCAAGCCTAAACAGCTGTAAATATGATATACTTTGCTGTCATTTAACTCATCACATTCAGCAGAACCTTTCCCCTACACATAAAATGCTAACCACTGAGAAACTAAGAATATGCTCCTCTGTGTGCTTTTCTTTGCTGTCTGTAGGAGCTCGGTCACCTGTCCAGAGGCACCGAAGTTGACTAATGTGACAGAAAATTAACAATTAAAAATATCACACGGGCCCAGAGCCACCGCAACGTGGTCTGTTCACAACTCACTGGACACCCTAATTGCTTTGAAATACAATTGGGTTTGGGCTTTGTTTGGTGTTTTGGAGGTATGAAGTGCATCAATGCACACTGGAAATTGAGTTATAAATTACCGAGCTGAAATAGACATGTACCGCGAATACTCAATATCCAAATGTTAGATGTTCCCTCTTACAAAAAGGCAGATGTACACACAAACACACACAGACGCACACATAAATACAAGATGCCATCCGCTGCTGTTGCATTTCATTTTGTCAGAAAATTGACTGGCTCTGAAGTAGTTTGTGTGTGTGCTTGTATGTGTGTGTATGCCTGTCATGGGGCACGTTGATAAGGTCAACCTTAACAGTGAAAACAGAGATGGAGAGCTCAACCCACAAACCAGCAAGACTCGGAAAATGAAAGAGGATGAGAGAGGAGAAAATGTTCATTCATCCACAGCCGTCCTACCCGTGTATGTGCTTGTGTTCACAGCTGTCAGCGTGTTTTCAGACACAGAGTGTGTATGTATGTCTGGTTCTGTTTGCCGTATGAATACAGCTCAATGCCTGCTGTGTAAAGTCACTGACAGCTTCATTATGGCTTGTGCGCACAGGGAGACAGCACCATCCAGGGGAAGGAAGGAAGAGGACAGTGAGATGGGACAGGCCAGGTTTACTGTGGGGCCGACCCACGTCAGTCCAACGAGGCGGCGGTGGAGAACTGCTGTCTCCTTTAATGAGCATTCGTTTCTTTCATCAACTTTCAATTTACAGGGTTGTCCGGCACTTCAGCACTGCCCCCACCTGCAGTCCTGTAGCACACACACAGTTTGAAGCCGTCTTGTTTCTTACAGGTGATTCCCAGGAGCAGCCTGTAGTAGTTAAATTAATTTGCTGTCTTTCTTTAATTAGGCCATCTCACCTGGGAAAGCAATGACATGGAGCTGAAACCGATGTCCCCAAAAACAGAACCTTTTCTCTCACCACTACAAAACTGGACATTGTTCAAGTATAACTTGGCTGTAACATGTTTGCAGATGACCATAGCTTGTTCTCCAGAGAAGCTGGTTATATGCGTACTGAAAATATGTACCCATTATCCTCTAAAGGACACCAGAGATTTTCTACAGCTGTCCTACTCACATCAGAGTTCAGAAAATAGAGGGCAAGTGACCAACATGGGTTTCATAACACCAGCAGACTGTTATTTCTATAATGGATCTCCACATTTTTGAACCCAAATCTTTATATTAGTTTCAATTACTACATATTTGGTACATGAAATCCTAATCAACTTCATCAGCACTGAATGTATATGGTACCACAGTGTAATAGACCCATGATGTCTACACTCCCTCTACTGGGCTTTTAGAACAGTACACAACAGCTGCACTGTAATAGAGTTACACATGTCAGTCCAGTGCTATTGAACACTGGACATTTACATAGACATGACAGTTACACCACTCAACACATCGGCTTCTTCAAAAAAAAGAGAATTTATTTAGTCAACTCATAAAATCAAATATTTTCTAAAAAAAAAAAACAAAACATCTTAGATTCAAAGCATTCCTTACCAGCCTCAATGCATTCAATGCAGATAAAAAAATATATATGAGGGTTTTAAGAAGTCACATTAGATCTTTTAAAACATGAAAAATATTTTTTCAATACACACTTAAATGACTAAACGGATTTCTCTGAGACAACTGGAGCATATTAAAAAGACACAGTCTAAGAGGAATACTGGAATCCTCAAGTGGTAAAAGAAACCGCTTTGGTCTCAAGAAATACAAAAGGTCCATGGAGTTAAACACATCTGAGACACTGATGAACCTTGTCCAAATTAAGTGTAAATGTTGTATATTATTGCACACCAAGTTACTCTTGGGTGGGGAACTCTGAAAGACAACCGCTTAGGTCCGAGTGGCTGTCGGAGGAATCCAAGAATGGCAGGGGACTTCCTCTTGAGGTGTCCACACTCAGCCCCAAAACGGACGATGAAGAGCTGGTGAGAGAGAGAGGAAAATGAACAGAAGTACCTTCACCATCAAGTTCACACTAAGCTTTTATCCACCACAGTACCTTTCACAGTCAGAGTCACAGGAGGCCTTGTCCTCAAATATATTGATGCAGCTTCTGTTGGAGCGCTGGATTGCCTCGGCCACTGTGTACTTAGTCTTCCCCCAAGCGCACTTTTCTATCTTTGCAATACTGAGGTCTGACTGGAGAAACAGATGGAGCCGACTGTCCGACAACAACAGGGGCGTATGCACCACACTGAACAGGAAAGGAGACTAATGAGACAGTGGCAACTGAACTTAAATGTTTAATAAAAAAAAAAAAAAAAAAGTGAAAAGATGTTTTGAGGCAAAGCAAGTTTTTTTAGGCTGACAGTTCCACGTTTTTTGCAAAACACCAGTACAGTCCCTGGTTTAACCAGCAGAGTAACATACATTTCTAAAAACTCTTGCAGGCCCTTCATCCTCTGGATAACCAGCTCTGTGTTCCTCAGGCTAAAGAATGGGTTCCAAGGGGGCAACTTTGGCAACTCTCTGCACAAAAGGATAAACACAAGCCGCTGAACTGCAAATCATGCCAGGTCATTAGAAAGATGTAGGCGTAGACGGCACAGGATTGCCTATAAAAGGCTACAACTTGCATAAAAGGGAGTGCAAACGTACATGATCAGCGCATTCTGCTCCAGGCAGTGTCGCAGCCAAACAAACTCACTGTAACGTCGTCTCACTGATGAGATCTTCTTTCGAAAGCACATGCTGTTGGTCTGCAAAGAGGCAATGATTTTGTTACTACCGTCAGACAGAACAAACCATTAGGAAAATATTTAGTTTTTTTTCTCTAAATGGTACTTGCATGTAAACATATCTCGTAGTCAACATGTGTGTGCCAGAGGTCCTCTTTATGAACCTTGGGATTGTGAACACAAATGCTTATGAACTCCTATAAAGTTAAAAAAAAAAAAAAAAAAAAGTTCTGGTTTATAACAGTGAATGGACATAAATGCATGCTTAGAATCAGCCACATACTGATCACTTACACTTTTTGCAAGATTATCCAGCATACAGTCCATAGTGGAAAGGGAAAAAAGCCTGGGGGGAAAAAAAAAAAAGTTATAGAATATCTGGTAAAGACAGCCATCTGCATCTTTAAGTGGCATGTTTTCACATGCTTTAACAGAACAGCATGCCATTGAGGTTCCGATACTAGTTTACATTATGCAACAAAGTCATCTGTACATTGTTCACTATGCCAGAACTCCTGCATAAAGAAGAGGCCTTTCTAATAAGCAGGAACATCATCGTGTGCCTAAAATGAAGCTGAAAACAACCATACCTTGAAAGGGTTTGTAACATTCGACAAACAGAAACGCAGACCAGGAAGTTGTTCTCACACTGAGCTGAAGTATTTAACCATTAAAAACAGCAGTCTCAGGCAGTGGCTAAATAGGCCAAGCCAATGACGCATACCACAAACCACTAATAAGTACTGTTAACAACCTAGTCATGTTTAGAAACTTGCTGGATCATCTATTGGCCACGTCTCCAGTCATAAACCTAAGGACAAGCAAAGCCTAAAGGAAACTAAACACCAAACTGCTCTGATGTTCTGCAAATACTCACATGTAGTCCATTATAACTGCAAAAGCAATACAACCAGATATTAGAATTAGTACAAGTGACTGATTCTTCTACAGATAAATTCAAGCCAATGGATTCCACCTAGTATCACCAGTTTTATTGTTCCACTCGTCACGCATTTATTGCCTTGTTAAAATCCTCCTACAACCCTTTTGGTCGTTTAAGCCAAAACTGTAAAACAATGATTCCGTTTGATCCTACCTTTGTCCTGAGAAGCACTAGGTTTGTGAGCAGGAGCAGCTGGGCGGCGCGGCCTGCGGATCAGCTCTGCGTGGACTGAACTGGACTAAACACACACTGTGGACTCCCCCTTGGTGCATGTCCACGCCTCCTCTGTCCTGAGTGGGTCACACATAATTAAAACCTGTACAAAAAAAAAACACCCAAATAAAAAGTCCTCCAAGTATTCTCAACTAAGCCACATAAATAGACCGACGGCGAACCTGTTCTGCGTCCCCGTGGACAGACGCGCGTGCTTCTCCGTGCGCACCTGAGACTACTTGGCTTCAAAGTGATGATCACTGTAAATGGTCTCAGCTGCTAGGGGGGGTCACGGTCCACGGGGACGGAGCAGGAAGTGGCACTATTACCCCGCCCACCGGAGGGAAGGAAAGGCAGAGGGTATTGTTTTTGGTTCGGTTTGTTTGTTTGTTTGTTTACACTCTAGCAGCAACATTGATTGAATTGGTTGAATTCGTGCCAAATGGGTCTTATAGAATACCAGTGACCCAGAATAGGTGTGACTAGATTTTGGGAAAAGTAGGTCAAAGATTAAAAAAAAAAGTGTAATAAAATCCCCCCCAGATTTACAAATGTATAAAAAAACAGATTTAGTTTCAGTTTACTTCAGACTTGGCCCAAATATAGCAGCAGCATATATGCTGACATCAGCACATGCACAGACATGATGACATCAGCTGGATCGAGGGGCGGGGTTTGTTGTACCTGGCACCACTTGTTTGTTTATATTACTTCTGGTTTTAATGCCACTGGTTACCTCCGCCAAGGAGGTTATGTTTTACTGTGCGTTTATTTGTTTGTTTGTTACCATCCGACTTTGTTTGTTAGCAACATAACTCAAAAAGTTATGAACGGATTTTGATGAAATTTTCAGGGTATGTCCACTCTGG
>JAQQZY010000003.1:10944475-10965170 GCA_030068375.1 Ostorhinchus rueppellii | reverse complement strand
GGGGGTGTCTCCCATCTTGACCCTGGGACCTCCAGTCCATATTTGGTACAGATGTTCCTGTACACTATGCCCGCTACCTGGTTATGCCGTTCCATGTATGTCTTGCCTGCCAGAACCTTACACCCTACGATGATGTGCTGGACTGTCTCAGGGACCTCTCTACACAGCCTACACCTGGGGTCTTGTCTTGTGTGGTAGACCCCGGCTTCTATTGCTCTCGTGTTCAGGGCCTGCTCTTGTGCTGCCATCAGTAGGGCCTCTGTGCTGTCTTTAAGTCCAGCCTTTTCCAGCCACTGGTATGTTTTCTCCATATCAGCCACTTCCTCAATTTGTCAGTGGTACATGCCAAGTTTACTACTCAAAGTTCAGTGCGTGAAAAAATTTATCTGAAAGTATATATATATATATATATATATATATATACATATATACATACATATATACACACACACATTTTCCCCAGAACATTATCAAACATTCCCAAATCATCTGGAAAAAGCACACTACCTGGTGTCAAAATATCACATCATATAAACTCATGACATGGCATGAAGAAACATAATTGTTAGACAATTGATATGAACTCAATTTGAGCAACAGCAACATGATAGTGACAGAATAATGGTCAGAGAACCAATTCTTCTCGACAAAACTCCACCTAGTGAAAAAAAAATAAATAATGAAACCATATGAACTCTGGATCGTAGTGAGAAAATGGACATTTGCAGGATGAACAATATGAGCTAAATTTTATCTCAATTGGCCTATTATTGCTTGACTTATGTCCGAAAAACTGATTTTCAACTAAAGCATCCTCATTTGGATGACTTATAATACTTTTCGAGCTGAAATTGATAGGGCTCTTCCACTAGGGTTCCCCTGTGTTAGTTCTCAAGGGAGAAGAAATCCAACCAAATCCATCTTAGTTATGTTCACACGAAGGATATCTGTTGGCGGTCGTCAGGTGAAACCATGAAACTCCATTTCAGGGATATATAAAGAACAAAGGAAAGCAGAACTGATACTCCAAACCAAACTATATGAGCCAGTGCATTTTTTGGAAAGCAGGGCTGAGCATCTTAAGACACACCAACAGTTATGATCATGACCTTCAGAGATGATCTAACACTGTTTGCTGTTGTAAGACTCTTGTAATACACAAAGTACAGCGTTAATGTAGGTCACCAGCTGCCCAGTGCAGACATACTATTCTTCATGTCTCCCCACAGCAACACATCCTCTAATGATAAAATAACACACCACATACAAAAAGCTCAGGCCTGAAGAAGAGCTCTTCCTTAATCAGTTTTTACCTTAATACTATCAGTAAGAATATCACTAACTATCAGTAGCATAGTTCTGCTTGGGCTCTGCCTGAGCTTGTTCACTTATACTGGAGTTACCATTCCTGCTTTAAATACTCATGTGACTATAGATACTCACAAGTATCCCAACTATAGTTTTCTCTATTAAGCATTGTATTTCCACCAATACAACAACACCTTGACCTTTTAGCATGTTGGCTATAACTTGTCTCACAAAAGAACAAGATGAGAAAACATCTGAGTATCCCTGCGAATAAGAACCTGGTGAGGGGGCAGTTTTCAAGACTGGACCACCGCTTTTGTGTGGGCAAACAGGGTGTAGGACTAAGCCTGAACTACCAGCTGAGGGCGAAGAAAGGGTATACAGTTACACAAATGGCGACATGAACTACCCTGAGGACATCACATCCACCATGCAGCTGTTTGTATCCTGAGCTAGTAAAACTGGATCTCTGATGACGCTCAATACAAAGGTCTGGGTGTGATCACGAACTGAAAAAAGCACGAGGATAGTCATAGAATATGCTTGACAGTTACTCTGAATAAGAGACAGCAATGTGAGAAGTGAGAAAACATTTATAAACATGCTGTAAACTATTTCATCTATTTGGTTAAATCCTTTTGATGATCAGAGTAACATGGTAAAGGTGGACAGGTGCAACAAGCTGTTAAGTATATACAAGTAATCAGCCTTTTAACCTATTGTGGATAAAGGACTTGACATCTGCAGCTTTAAAGTATTCCTTTAGGTAATCTACTCAATTACCATGACGAATATCAGCCCTCAGATCTAAACATGTGACTAGTTTGCTATGGGCTGCAAAGTGAAAGCAAATGCAAACAGAAGTGCTGGGTGACATTTTTCCTGGTCAACAATGAAATTACAAAACATTCCCTACAATCTGGACGAAAACATTATTGTACAACAGGGATTAGTGTGCTACCAGTTAGCTGTGATAGCATTAGCCCTCCTGAGGAAGTTGCCATTATCAGTACAATCTTACCGTTAATCATGCCATCAGCCCAGGCAACATTCCTGGTTACACTGCTCAGTTAGAAGTAACTTTTGGTTAACTTTGCGTTACATAACACAGATTTACCTCTTGTGCAAACCCATAGGCTTCAGCGCCACAAGGCCCCTGTCCGAGTTGAAGGCTTGTTTGACACACTTCTGGGCCTCTGTCAGGCAGGTGCTCACTGTCATCACTGGTCCCAGGGCTTTGTACCTCGGAGTCAGTGTCAGTGCTGTTGCTTGTTGAAGGCTGTCCACAGCTGGCCTTGTCAGTGGCAGACACTTGGTGCACCAGCCATGCGTTCAACTGTGTGGGGAATCGTGGGGAGCCAAGAGCCCTCACATCGTCCAGTAACCGGCGACTTGCAAAGAAATAGTCCAGTTGGGGACATTTTGGGTGCAGACTATATCCGTCAAGTGTGTCTCTTAAATTGTGAAAGGGTGTCTGGATGTAGGCTGAACTAGGACCCAAGTTAATCTCTATCAGTGGCGTATAATATCCGTTTAGGTAGCTGTCGATATCCACACGAACTCCAATCAAACTGAGTAAGATGGTAAACTGAATCAGGCCCTCTGTGAAGTATTTTTTCGCGATTTGCATTTTCTAAACACTTTCAAAGCTGTATATAATTGCGAAATCCTGACCAAACAGTTCCTCTTCGCCGAGCGGACAAAGGGAAAAGCCTAACAAAAGAGCACGCCTTCCCCTGTCAGACAAAGAGGTCCGCTTGTACCGGCGAAATCGTTAGCTGGGCTAGCTCTTAGCAGTTAGCTATCAGCTACAATTAACCGGTTAACGGAAATCTCTTGGCACAAACATAACGCAAACGCTGCTCTATAGCCCGTTACAGTGGAGAAGTGGTTGATCGTTAAGTTAAATTGATCAAAACCTCCCCAGTGTTGCTAAATAAACATAAAATGAAATGTTTGTCGGGCTAAATTCTCTCACCGCAGAGTGCTGCTACTCAGAGAACTTCGATTCAAGATTTGCATACTTCATGCAGATTGGACCATAGACACTACCGCAACAGAATATGATTGGACATTAGTAATGTCACTCATAATATTGACCAATGAGAGTAAAGAACTGTTGTTCACTACCGCTGGCCTCTATCCCTACGTCAACTACACAAATTATTTACATAAAAAATACTAAACGTCAATTAAAACGGACACACACAAAAAAATACACTGACATACTGTTACTTTGTGGTATTTTTGTTTCCTACTTGGAACATTTCATTGATCCAATAAGTGTTTGCTACGGGGAGCCAGTTAGGCTGCAGTCAGGATGTTTGTGCTACTGACCTGAATTTGTCTCTTATCTAGCCTGCTGGTAAATCACTGAATTACAGTTGGAACGGATACAAGAAACTTTGGACTATAAGTGATTTACATAATATCTCAGACCAACAGACCAAGGTGGATCTGATTATACACATGTAATGCTGTTCGAATTTTATTGATAACTTACTATTTTTGAGTACAATATATCCACCTGCACTTGACACAGATTTTACTGATGTTTTCATAGAAAGTGTGTACTTCGTCAGACAGCCTTGTATAGTTAGTCTTCGGGATTAAAGATTATTTCAGAACATTCAGTCATCTGAAACAATACTACTAATAAGCCACCAAAGAAAGTAAGTTTATGCTTTAATTGTATATTTCTACATCAGTTATTACAGATGCTTTATAAGAACAATGAACTCAAATGGGAGAGAATGTAATTGTTTTGGTGAAGTTGAAGTTTATCTTTCTCCAAGGGCTTTTTTTCTGATTACCATTCCATAATATCCTAAGAAACACCCATGTGGTCAAAATAAAAATTGTTTGCTGTTATCTAGTTACATGTTGCTTTATAGTGTTGGAGCCAGCCTTGAGTTAAAGTGTGAGGACAGCATGCACAGATAACATAACAGAGTCAGCAAAATCATTTGAAATCATTTATTCTTGCAGAATTATCTGTGACTGTATACATTTTATACATTCACTTTCAATAAAGAAGCGTAACCATGAACTCATACACCTTTATCCAAGTAAAGATGTTAACAAAAAAATTGGTTAAAAGTTATTATCCATGACATTACACAGCTTGTTCATACAAAATAAATTTTTGCAGTTAATATCCAAAACTATAAGCAAAAAACAAACAAACCCAAAACAAACAAACCAAAAAAGATTGTGAGTTAATCAATTAATACTTTTAATGCATTTTAATTTGAAAGTATGAAACTATGTAAACATTCCTCATATTTTTGATTATCTTTATAAAGTATTTTTTTCATATTTGGCCCGAAGGACCAGTGCTCATGCCAAACTACCAATTCGACATCAGAACACCTGCTAGAATACCATCCTACATATCATGCCCAAAGGCAAAAACTGTGGATGGAGGAGACCACTATAAAACAGAAACCCTGCAGTGCCTTGGAGGACCTTCACAGGATGGCAGCCTCCATCACAGAGACTGGACTTTCCATTTTAGAGCAATCAAGGAGAAGAATATAGACTTTCATGTAACATTCAAAGGATAATTCATTCATAAAATGCACTTTCCTCTGTAATACAGGAATAAAAGAGTAACAGTTAAGTATGTTTAAATGTAGACACACAGAACTGAATACTACACTTCATTATGATGAATAGTAGTAATAGGAAGTTTGACTACACTCATTGTTTTCATGTGTTATTCATCCTGAATGACGCTCTTGAACATTTGGGGGCTACAACTCAATACCTTGACCTTCTCCCTGCTTTTGCCCCATCTTAATCCCCTGAAAAATATTTGGTTATTGCCAACTGTGAGGCACAACCATACTCCATACCATTTGTCATTGTAATCTTTATTTTAGTTGCATAGCCTAACACCTCCTCCGCCTCTTAATCACCTAGAGAAATAGCAGATTATGAGTTAAAAAGCACGTAAATCTCCATAAAATATAAGTTTTTTCATGCTGATCTAAATGGTCAGAGGAACCAGGACAGCAGGGCTTTTTCAAGATACATTATGAGTGATCTGGCTCAACTGTGACACCTGGTGGTGAGAAATGGACTGTCATGGTCCGCCCAAACACAGATCAACAAATATAGATCCGCCTAATTAAAACAGAATAAAAAAACTATATATAAAATAAACAACTACGAATAAACTTTTTGTTAACTTTGTAGACTTAAATATTGTGTAGAGTGTATATTTAGCTTATTCAAATTCGTTCAGTTCAGTTAGGATAACCCAAGTTAGTAGTTCTGTTTTGTTCATTGTAACAACCTGATGATCTTGTAGGGCTGTATTTAGCATTGATATATTTACATATTTGTCATCATCGTTACTTAATAACCCAATGAAATTGAGTATGATTATTATTATTATTATTTTTTAGGTTTTGTGTCCTTTAAACCGCGCATAAAATGTGGAGCTGTACTAGTCTAAACGAGAGAATTTATGTATATACTAATATTATATTCAGTTTATATGAATTCAGTAACACAGTTCACCAGGACAAGAAGTTCAACCCGCATCAGCCTAACAAAACAGCAGACTACAAGTGTAGATCAGACCATTAGATGTGTCAATATAGGCTTTAAAGAGTACAGACCTGCTGCAATAAACATTAACACCAAGTGGCAACTATCGATGAAAACAGCCCATTTAAAATTCGGTCCTGCAGCGTAATAGATGCGTATGTGCTCTGTAAACTACTCTCAATCTGTTTATGCGCTGTCTACAAGTCTCATGAAAGCTATTAAAAATAATCTGAAATAACAATTGCGGTTCACCTCATGCAAGTTTAACATATTTACACAGTAGCCCAAGAAATCCAGCGACTAAATGCTCCAAATCGTGTCACTACATATGTTAAAAAAAAAAAAAAAAAAAAAAAAAAAGGAAAAAGAAAAAAAAAAGCTCAGAAGAGTAATCTACTCCAATTGACGTGACGCCAACGTGCAGTCATTTGATTAATCCAAAAGTATTTTCATAACGATGTGAAACAGATTTAAATCAAGTTTGTGAAGTTCTGACAGATTTACTGGAGGAGAGCTCTTAAATCACCCCGACGGTCTCCTCAGAGCACGAAGTTGATTGGTGGATTGGTACGTGACGTAGGGAACGCTACAGCGCAGGCGCATAAATATGGGTCCCGCAAAGACTCATGGGAAAACTGAGGGAACGCGGTACGATTTCCATGGGACTATTTTATCTCGTTTTTTTTTTGTTTGTTTTTTAAAATCTTGTCAAAACTAATTCTGTTGCAAGTTGAATCAAAGCCAGTTAAAATGGGAATATAGATATATTTCTTTTTTTTTAAGACAATGGGCTGTTTATATAAAAAAGTATACTATCAATACTATCAGTCATTATGCTAAATATTTCAATTATTTAATAAAACATTTTTAGAGCATTAATCTGTTGGATAGTAGTTCAACTCATTCAGTTACAGATCTCTAATATTGTAAATATATGTAACACAAGTTGACTCAAATAAGTCAAATAACAGAAAAAACTAGTTGTCCTAAAAAGAAAAAGCTATTATATGTGACGAGTTTACAAAGATTCCATAACTATTATTTTACTTGAGAAATTACTTCTAATATATTTGGAAAATATTGTTTACTGCCTCTGGCTTTTTTCCCCACCTAAATTGTTTTTTCATTAAGTCATATTGGAAATGATAACAATTCACATATTTTTTAAAAAAATTATATATTTCCTTTAAGTGAAACACAAAATAATTTTTAACGTGATTTTTCTTTAAATTTTCACGTTTAATGAATATTTTCATAATTATGGTGTGAGCACGTAAAAGCCCCTCCATACAAACTTTTTTTGTGGGAAAAATGAAAATCACACACCTAAATATTTTTCTTACTTATTAACATTAATATTTATCTAACATTTTTGTTCATTTAAATGTTCTTCTCCTTTTTTTTTTTTAAAAAAAAAAGGCAACATGTAGGAGCTTTAATAGTGTAACATAATTAAATGTACTTCTGTTAACATTTTAACTCATTCAAATGGACTAAGCTCAGTATTTTCAATTACACTATTTTATGATTATTTAAATTAAAAAAAAAAAGATCAGGTTTAATTTAGTTATTTTATTGTATCTAGTGTGGTGGATATATTTTTGTGTTGTGTGGTGTCTGCAGCAGTGTGTCTGTGTATCTGTGTGTGTGTACGGTGGGAGCCACAGGAGTTGTGTCCTCCAGAGAGCAAAACAACAGACTGGCTGCTTTCTGCCTTCAGACGCCGTCGCTGCTTGATTGACATCCACATCTGGCCAATCATACGCAGAAGTCCAGATCTCAGTCATTAATTGGCTTACACCTGCGACTCCAGCAGACTGCATTAGCCAATCACAGTCCGCAAATGGCCATAAATTTATGACGGCCATTTTGGCAGACTCTGTGGCGCCCCGCAGCGGAGACATATGGAAGCAATTTTGCATGAGACTCGTTGCCTGCAAATTGAGTTGTTATAATGAAAAATGCCTCATGCTTTACATGGCTTTATGTCTTTTCCTTTTCAATACAACTTTTGTTTTAATGCTGATGGAGTGAACAGACTGCTTCTAAACACTGCATTATGTGTCCCACTGGTCACCCTGGAAGAAACGGAGCGTTCTGTGTTAGTCTACTTACTGATTCTGTTTTCTTCTACTGGAAGTAATGTAGTACATCTCTTATTAACTGTAATATCACAGATGTTTTTATTACTCTGATAAGCCCCGTAAAACATAATAATTGCTGAGTTCTATTCCTATATATTTTGTTAATGTGATTCATTCTTATTACTTCTTAATCTGGAAATGTGGTTTTGCCCTCAAACCTCTATAAGGGTGTTGGTCACCTGGGGGCGCCACTAGCCAGATTTTGTGCATTCTAAAGCTATATTGAGTATTGACTTGGAGTATATTCGCCTGTCTTGAACCTGCAACCAGTAATTGAAATGTATCAGGTCCACAGAGGTCCGTGGTGCTTAGCTGAATAGAGACATGACTGTGATCGCTAACATCTCTGTTAGATATTTTAAAAAATCAATTTTGGCTCACTTGATGAGGAAAACTCCCTCCCTCCCTTTCATTCTTTCACTGTGTCTCAAGAGTCCAAAAAACTCAGGGGCCAGTGAAGGGTGAGGCGCTGACAGTTTCTTTCTCTTTTTTTCAGCATATAAGAAGCAGTTGTGGATTTGATGTCAGAGCCTGAGATGGCTGCCTTGATAAAGTTGGTCTGGCTCTCTCAGATTGGCAGCCTTCTCCTTGGAAAAGAAAACAGAAAGGTCCTACATAAACAGAGGAAAATGGTCTGGCCGAGCAGAAAAACAGCCCTGTATGATGTGACCTGGTAACTCTGGAACGATATCAGATCAGTCTCAGTCTTACTCTATACACACGCATTAAATGTGCACACCCTGTAATGCTGACGACAGCACCTCGGGGACATTTTCCCCTTGAAATTATCATTATGATCAACTTTGAAGAAGCTCAAAGCGAAAACATTTCATATTTATGAATCATGCAACGTTTGTTGTTATGTGTTCTATGCACACATTTGTGTTCTTAAGGCCCGCTATCTTGCCTATGTATCTTCTGCGCTGAAGGAAACCTCTATATATCTGCTCTGTTCCTGTAGCTATTGTGTCTGCTCTGCTAATGGACTCCTCTCACCCTGTCTCCTTTTCCTCCTTCTTTCTTCCCCTCTGTTTCTCCCATATCATATCTGTGTATTCCCACAGGGGCTGATTAAAAGGCTTTCTAGCAGGGGTGAGGGGAGAAAAGAGGAGAGGAGATGAGAGGAGAGGAGAAGGGGGGATGGCAGTGGAGAAGAGTGGTCCTTATTACCCCATATGTCTGGACAGAGGAGGGTGGAGTGGAGGTCTTCTTCCAGTTAATCAATAGAGATACTGTCCTTCTACAGTGGCTGTGTCTCTCTGTCTCTCTCTCTTTTCCTGTCTCCTCTTCCCTCCACCCCAGACTCTCCCATTAGTGGTAATGTGTCTGGTATTGACACTGCAAGGTCTGGGTATGGTGACAGAAATACAGTTCTGCTCTGTGAGGCCAAGTTCCACATCAAAACTCTGTGGTCAAAAAAAGGACCTGAGTCATCGACTTGCTGTTTAACCTGTTTGACTGTATGTTCTGTCTTTTCAATGCAGGTCACTGGCTCTTTGATTTAATTCTACATCAGTACAGTGCAGTTAATTTAGAAATACAGCTTTCTCTCGAGTCTTGAAGGCATGTATCATAATATTTGGTGAAATGAGTTATTACAAATTAGCAGTTTAATGAGATCTATCGCAAAATGTCTATTCAGGCTCTACTGAGACTCACTGATTAAATAAATGTAATTACACAAAACTGTATTTGCACTTTTTGTCTGAGAAAATGACCTGAAATATCTTTTTACAGTTATTTTTTTTATTATTGAAAACACTTTCCAAAGTTGAAATCGGAGTCATTACTGGTTTGCATTGGTACATTTAGGCATCTATGTATTTGTAAAGAGGTAACATTGAACTGTGGTCTGTTGTGACACGTATAAAGTCAATGACTCTAATAAATCAGAACAGGAAACCCAACAGATAAAAGACAAGTAACCTACCATAAATAGCTTATTTTCTTCCTTATAAGCATATATATAGAAATTACAGTATATATGATAGTGTATTCTAATGGTGGGAGGATCAAAACACTATAAACCAATGTAGTAAGATAATTATGGACATAATTCTTAGGGGGAATATTTGCTCCACTAGTACAATTGACTGGGATAGACCATTATTGACCAGAATGGGGGGATCTCTGTTTACCCATGTTGTCTAGTGGTTGTGTGGGTGTCGCTCTGCAGGGCCCCGGGACTTCAGACACAGAGCCTGAAACTTCTGAGAGATGCCTTGGGTAGCTGTGGGGGGAACGGCCTCTGACCTTCCTGACTCGGTAACCCCCAGGGTCACAAGAGGGAGGGGCCAGCGCTACGGGGGATAGGCTGTAATTGATGCGGGGAGCGAGGCCTGCGGGGGCTGCTGGAAGCGAAGAGGGTGGGAGGTATGGTGGGGAAACCTGAGGCCCCAGAGAGTATAGTGGGAGAGCTGATGAGGGCTCTGGTCTGTGTCCACGGGCCTCTGATGCTGATCTGGATCCCATGAGAGCCAGGGTGGCTGAGAAGGCAAATCAGAGTCTTGAATGTCTAAACCGCAGACAAATCGTATTAGCTGAAGTGACTGGTTAACTAAACAAAAATGAAGAGCAAAATTATTTGTGATTCAAAAATAATATTCTCTTTATTAAATGAACCATCTTGAATTACTTCCCTGGCAAAAGCACTTTAAAGTTGGCTGAGTTGTAGTGGCTTAGAGGAATGTCTTGTGTCATTTTTAGAATAGTTTTAGGGTTTTTTCATGTATCTTATTAACATTTACAACTGTGCATTTTCAATTTGTCACATCCTGTTGTAATCACCAACATACAGCTGTCCTTGTGCCATGAACCAGTTGTCATGCAGGTCTTGTGATAACTTTGCTCTGTCCACATGCACACATGCACACATGACTCCTTGTGAGGTACCTTTTGTGGTACACTTGTCAGAGAACAGAACGTTTTGCTAGGTAGGCTAGGTTTGCTTGGCAGAAAGTCACAGTTGCTCTTTCTTCAGCTGAAGGTCAGAGGTCATGCTGAATTGCTGGTGTCTGAGGAGGAGGGGTAAACGAAGGAGGCAATAGCTGACAGATGTTTACAGAGGCCTAACTGCACTTGTGTAGGATTTTGTGTGCGTATGTGAACATGTACATTACTGTGTAAAACCTAATCAGAAAACCCCGTCACCATGTAGAGGAGATCACAGTCCCCTCCATTTGCAGTTAAGGGGGACATGTGGTGAATGTGTCTCTTTGCTTTGGCACAGACACCCAAACACTGGGGTCCCCTGTCAGCCTCCTTGGCCCCCTACCCTATCCAGATGGCCTGGGTCTGTCTCACCAGGGGCCCAGGCCCAATAAGTTGTGTGGGCCCCTTATACCATCTATCCATCCATCCATCCCTGCCCGCCTGAGAGCAGACCAGTGCCCTGACTGCATCTCTTTCACAGCCATGGGATTCCTCTGCGCTCCGTGTTGCAGCAGGCTGCTCTCGAGTTACCAGTTACCCGGTGCAGATCGTGTCAAAGCTGTTATTTTAGAGAGCTGGGTGAGGAGAGGGAAAATGTGTACGATGTTTGTGAGGGAGAGAGATTCAGGGTTTCCTGTCCACATCATAGTACTCTTGAGGATTCTAGCCGTGTCACGGCATTGAACATAAACATGTCCTCCCAAAGCTATAAACACAAGCTCAAAGAAAACAGTTTGAAGATGTATTGTTGCAGATTAATGTGGTTAATGCAATCTGTGCTTTGGGGTGCATCCTGAAATATTTAAAGGAATTCATCCTCTCACTTCTGAGAATATTTTTTCAAGGAATATTTGGGCTCTGTTTCAGTTCTTCCAATCTATATTTCTTCACATTTAATGGCACGTTTCCCTGTGACAGACTGAACATTAAAATGGAACATTTGGATCACAGTGAGTTAAACTTTGGTGTTGATGAATTCATATAGCCCTAAATCAAGCGGGACTTACGTGAACGGATTTAGCAGGCACATATTAATGATGATGACCCCTGATTTGCCTTGCTTGACTAGGAGAAAACAGATGGTGTTATGAGGGAAAAACGATTTGGCTCTCAGAGCGTGTTCCCCACTCCAAGACCACTGGTTCGTTAGGCCACTGAGACAGTATACTAAGCATGTTTCCAATCCCTGTATTTCAGCGTGGAAAAACAGCAAAACAAACAAGCAAACAAAACCTCCCTGGAAAATATAACAAGCCAGTCAGCCAGCCAGATCTCCTTAATACAGGGCTTTCATTGCTATTTTGTGTCGTGCATTCAAAATTGATTTAATTTCAGCTCCCAGAGATGGTAAAACGGGACCCCACAGTATGTGTTGTAAAATGAAATGAAGTGGAAAGCGTTCTTTCCACTTCCATTGAAAGTGGTAAAACCTATGATGAAAACAAGCCGAAGCAATCCAAAGTATTTGTCCTGCCTATGCTTCTACATTATAGTATATTATGCTTATTTGAAAGGGAAGTACATCTAATAAATAGAGACAAAACTTCAAAGGTGTTCGGCTGTAGATGTTACACGATAGGCTGCAAATGCTCACCCCTCCTCTCATGTTTAAAGCAACTGATCCCCATGGCTAATACCCATGATGGAGCACTCCCCGTGTCTCTTTGGTCACCATGAGTGACACCATTGTTGAAGAGGGGTGAGGGTGTGTGTGGTAGATACATGGTGCTGGTTTCACAGGACTGTGACTGGTGGAGTGTAACGCTGATGGAGACTTTATCCAATCTGCTGTGTTCATGATGAGAGAGCACACAGAGCGACCCCACCAGACCTCTTGACTCCAAACGCTATCTCTTTTCTTTTGCTCTTCCCTTCGAGTCCCCTCCCCTTTTGTTACAGACCACTAGTGTGTCCACATGAACAACCGCTGTCCATACATGCACATAAACATGCAGTTTAAAAAGAAGTTGCTCATTGTGATCGCTACAGCTTTCAGATCATTTGTGTTCCCCTTGATTGCCTTTTCCCCCTGATGAATTAGTTTATGAGCTTTCACTTCCTGTTACACGCGTACAGTGTATGCTCGGATGCATTCATGCATACATAAAGAACCATCGATTCCACCACTTCACCCATGGATTTACACTGGCATATACACGCTACATAGAGTGTATTTCACCCTGCCTTTGTTTGTGAATGGTAATGGAGGAGCTCCTAAAGGGAGATGGAAGGGGAATAAATGGAGGATTTTCAGCTTGTTAAACGGGGCATTAGAGGGCTTGTGACTAGGAGTTGTAGGCTATAAAACCCAACAGTTCGGCTGCACTCATGTTTTAGTACATTGGCTCATGGGCTGACAGCTTTGCTGTTTGGGTGTCGTTTTGGACCATGCCTTTGGGGCATGCTTTATGCTGCTCATTTGGCACAGGGGCAATTCAGGACTCACTGGAGGCAGATTTAGGGACACATTTGCTCCCCTGCACCAGTATGAATGACATAAAACAGTGAGAGGAGGGGGAATGTAATGCCTATATCTTACTTTCACTGTTCAGCAACTATTTCTATTTTAGAGTGTCTCACTTTTCCTTTTGATTAAAATGTATCTGTATGTTTTTCCAAGTTTAAAGTATCAATGTAAAGTCAGGTTAGTACTAGGATTTGCTATCAAGAATTCTACCAAACATGCAGACATGTGTTCAAGATCTGCACATCTGAGCTCTGCACAGATGCAGAGCCATGCATGTGAACCCTCATGAATGCACCCATACACATTTATTACTTTTCTCTACAAGGTCTGCAGGTAATTTTAGGGTGCTTAAATGATCTAGGCTGCCATAATGATGTCCACATGCTGACATATTTTCAAATTTTCAATGAAGTATTCCTCTTGTCTGCTCTCCATACAACACTAAGCCATCTGGAAAAATAACGTGGCTTTAAGCTACAGACGCTGGGAGGGAAAACAGATGAAGGAAGGAATAGGCGAAGGATGAAGAAGAAAAGAACAGACTAAAGCTGTACGAAAGGATTGCTGCTCTCTGTTTGTGTCTGGGGGGAACATTCTCACTCAGCAGCTCTTACAAGAAATCGCGGGTTTTGTCCATGCTGTAGATCATTTTTATTACTATGAAGGTCATTGCCAAAAGAGTACAAATTTACAGTCAGCTTGATCTTGTTCAGCTGATACATAAAATTCAGAGGTAATATCACTAATACCAGCAAATGAACTACAGGATGCCCTTTTGTGAGCAGAAACCTTATGTGGACAGACGGAGATGTAACTGTGAGCAACAGTGTCTGGGCAACCATTGTGAACTCTCTGAGCATCCATGCAAAGCATTCAAAGAATCTGTGGACTGTCATGGTGCATGAACAGCCTCCTGGCTTTTGCCAATGGACAAAACTGTCATCAGGCAACACATCACAGACAGAAGCGAGGACATTCAGCAGAGCAGCCTGCTCTTCACAAAGACTGTCTGCATGCCTGTGTTTGATTGGTGTAAGCTGGAGATCAATGGGACTAAACAAAGACAATAAGAATTTTTCTTCTAACATTGGAAGCGTAAACAAATAGCTGGATAAACTATGTTCCCTAATCAGTGAGGTTCAAAAAGAGATGAACCAGACCAACAAAGAAATGGGTCGTTTTTGTAGCTTACACTGATGCAGAAAATCAGACAGAAGCCAGCGAGACTCTGAGAGAGTAATCAGACCTCAAAAGACACAACTGAGGAGAGAGAGGGGTTCCCTCTCCAAGATGATACAGTCATCCGTCATCATAGCTGTCACAATGATATGGTTCAACAATTCCCATTTCCGCATCTGCTGTGTCTGTTTGTGTGTGCCTGCATGCACATACATGTGAGCCCGCCTCACCCTGGAGTTACCTCATGTCACACAATACAATTTTAAAAACATTGGTGCAGTCAGTGGATTAAATTGCAGTAATAGCAAAATGTAAAGTACATGAAAAGCTAAAATGGTATTCTCAGGCAAATGTTACTGAGGAATAAAGTTATTAAAAAATGATCCCTTGTATATTGTTTTAAAAAAAGCCTATTATTAATGTAGCAATAAATTCAAATGTAATATTTTACTTTTCCTGTTAAAGTGAAGCTTAAGTCATTGAGTTTATGTTGAGTCTCTTAATCTGCAATCACACATTGTATTTTATAGACTGGCACTATATCTGCAAAGTTACTATAGCTACTGGACCATATTTACCCTCTGAAATATGGTCTAGAAGTAGTTTAAAGTAGCTTCTAAAGCAATACATGAATATATTTTTGTGTATAAAATCATCATTTGAAAGGAAAATAAATCTGTGAAATGAAGTGCAAGTGCACCATCTGCTACTGAAATATAAATCTGAAGTATAAAGATGCATAAAACTGTAAAACTCAAATAGCCATGAGTAAATGTTTCTTTCTTTCTTTTTTTTTTTTTTTTTACTAACTGACTATATTGCTGCTCAAATCCATTAATGGTGTGTGAACTGCTCATTAAGAATAGAAACCTATTAAACATATCAGTCATTTACTGAACAACTATTTGGGCATCATATACACTAAAAAAACACCTACTGTTTTCTATTTTTTCAATCAACCCATGATTCTTTCCACACACTACAAATACACAACTGGAGCTGCCACTTCACTGTTTTCTATTGTTCTGATGTACAAACAAAAACTGCAGTGACGCGATAGAGACAGACAGAGTAAATTGTACACACAAGAGCTCGAAGTGTTTTTCAGTTGACAGTCACTTCATCATTATTCACAAGACGAGCTTTTGTCTCCTTTGTTTTAGTGACCATGTTAAATTAGCTCAAAACAGATGGGTGCTGTCTCGTTGCCAAGCCGTCTCTATGAGAGCTATGTGTGTGTCCTGTGCATGCATGTGTGTGTAGGTAAGGTTCGCTCATGCACTGATCTCCCTGTGTGTATGTGCGCCTAATTACAGCTAAGACGTATGCACGAATCCTTTCCTCTTTGGCCGTCTAACTGTCCAGCTGTCGTGTGTGCAGATGTATGTGTGTGAGTGTGTTTGTGCGCTCTAGTGTGCAGATGTCCAAGGGTTGTTGTCCTGCCAGTAACAAGGGCTTTGGGGAGCAAAGTGGAGGGGAGGACAGCCAGGGGATTGGCAAGGCCATGCAGTGCAGTCCACAGGGAGTCAAGTTGTGTGTCTGAATGTGCATGTGAGTGACTGAGTGTGTGTGTGTGAGCCATTGATGTCATGGTACATATCTCCATATTTAACATGTAGGCTTAAGCTTGTATGTTCTTTTGTTGCACACAAAAATTATGTATGTGTGTTCTAAACCTGATCTTGGGTGATGTCATATGCAGCTGCTGCGTGGCTGACAGACAGTTTCCGCACCACAACATGGGGCCCTATGGTCCGCCTGTCACGCTGATTGGCAGGTGAATGACACCAATGAGAGCCAGCCGTCCCTCCCCCTAGGAGAAAGGCACTGAGTGACAGCCAGTAAGCAGCCAGAAAGAATGTCTCTGAACCTGAAAGTAATCTCTTTAACTCGCTCTCTTTCTCTTTTTCGGTAGTGCTCTTCACCACTTCGCCTTCCTCCGTCTCTCTCTTGGCCTCCTCTTCCTCTCTTTGGCTCGCTCGTCCTCTCAGCCTCTTTTCAAACCAGTCTCTCTCTTTCTTTCTCTCTTTATTTCTTTCTCCATGGGTATTTTTCTGTTTCACTGAAGGCCTCTGTCTTTTTTCACTGTCTCTCCTCCTCCCCTCTCTTTCTCCCTTTCACTCTGTCTGTCACTGCTCTGTGCTGTTTTCTATCAGTGTGTCACCAAGCCTTAAGGAGCAGCTTGACTGCCTCTCAGCACTGCCTCTCAATCAAAACTGGGATAAAAAGTGTTTTAAACTGAGTCAAAATAGGCACCGGGTTGTGTGTGAGTGCTTCAGTTTGTCTATGCGCAGGTCTATGTGTATTCCACAGAAATACTATTGCTACAGGGGTGGTATTCCTCATGTCAGACTGTTTACTCTGGGCATAAATCCCTCTGTGCCCCTCTCTGTTCTGCCACCTTCTTTTCTCTTTCTTTATTGACACTCCCCTGAAATGTGTTTTTAGCTCACTGTAAAGCTGTTCCACCCAAATTTGGAGCGATGTCAGCAAAGTTTTTTTCCCTCATGTTGAGCTTCTCCCTGTGACTTTATTGGAGCATCACATTTTGAAAACATTACACGGATGGGTTACTTTGGCTCCGCTGGTTTTAGGAAATTCTCCAGCTTGCATCCCCACCCTTACCCTCCGGACTTCCACCCACAGCTCCATGCCACTGTCTCCCATCCTACCCTCATACAAAGCCCACCCAAGCGCCTTTCAGCCTGGCACTCTGCCCGAGGCCCACACATCCATCTGACCTCGTAGCCACAGGCCCATTGCCCTGCCCTGGCCCCCCATTGCACCCACTGACCCCTCACCTCTTGACCCACTGTCCCACGCTCCCTCTGGCTTTTCCGCCACCTCGGCCAAACACCAACACTCAACTCTAAAACGTACAGAAACTCTTTGCCCACTGGGAGCAAAGTTTGTTTTGTACATGTGCGCTGCATATACTTGTGTACTGACTTGTGGGTATATAAGAAAATGTGTGTGAGAGAGAAAAATGGAAGGGTTTTCCAGGAGTGTTTAATGAGGCTTATTAGGATGTCTGGCAATAAAAGAAAATCTGGTTCCCCTCTCTGTCTTTCTCTATATTTTTCTCTTTTCTTGCCAACTTGTCTTCAACTTTGCCTCCCAACCTCTTTATCTCAATATGTTTCTGTCTCATTTGTCCATCACACCCTTTCAATCCATCTTCATCTGTGTGGCATCTCACTCGCTTAGTCAGTCAATCTCCAGACTTTGCTAGTGTTGATGTTTCCCCCAGTGTCTGTTTCGGCCTTCTTCTTTGTTGTTTTTCTCTGTGTGCCTTTCTTTTGCCATCTGAGAAACTCTTAAGGGTCTTTGTTAGTCACATCCATGGTGACCAGCAGTGAATGACAGCTCTTAAAGAGGGGCCACAGCTAAGGCATGAAGGAATGTGTACGTAAGTAAAGAGAGAGAGCCTATGTGTTTGGGGATGCATTTCATATCTGAACGTGTACACATATAGTGTACATGTGTGAGTGGTTTCTGCTCACCACAGCGAGTGTTCATCCTCTCCTGGGTTCATTTTTCTTGTCAAAGGGTTACTGTGATGTTTATCTCAGTGACATAGACAAATAAACCAGGGCAGAGTCAATCTAAGCTGAGCAATCAGTGCCGAGCCTTCTACGGTTCTGCAAGCATGTTTGTTTATCCTCTATGTTTCCTTTGAACCCCACACCCCAAACACACACACATACACATGCACACACATTATTGAACTTATATAACTCGACAGCAAAAAGGAAAACCAAAAATTGTGTGCATGTGAGAGAGAAACAGGGAGATACAGAGAGATGCAAACAAGCACTACAGATTGATTGATGAAAAGGGAACACTTTTCCAAGATTAAGGATAAGAGAAAAAAGAAGTTACAAATGACGGGGGTCACCTAAAGTCACAATGTGGCTTTTAGTCTGAGGTTATTTCGGTCTTGGTCAGCTCCAATCCAAAAAGAAAACCCTGCAGGCACTATCTTGGAAATCTGACGAAGTAAAACAGAAGGAAGCTTTTATGTGAGTATTTTGTAGTAATTATTTCAATCTTCAAAATGCTCAAAACAGCAAAAGGCTATGCTCCACATTTTATGCACTTTATCTTGGCTGGACTTTTTTGGTACAAGCCTCATTATTCTCTGTCAGCCATTAGAGCCGAATATCTGAGCGGCGATTTTAATCAAAATGATAACATCAATTGTTCTGTGGAATGGAAAACAGAATTGCCAAAATGAAAGGCCATGCTATAACTACCTTAAGTGGACTGAATGATAACAAGAGGCGGGACAGGAATGTGGTTAGAGGTTGACCTTTTGACTGACAGGAGTCCTGCGGCTTGATGGACAAACATGACAGACCTGTTGAGCTCAAGAATGTCGGCTTGAATTTATACCGAAGATCCGTTTCGTTTTTCCACATTTCTTTGTCTCCATGCAGAAATGTCTGTCTGAAACTCATAGCCATACAATAACACAACCCGTGGACATTCCATAGCACCCAGTGAGAGGGCCTGAACTATTGCGAAAACATTCAGCATATAAGGAAACCCCGGAAAATGCACAAGTACAGTATTTGATATTTCTAAGAACATTATTCTTGAAATGATCAGGAGTCGGGAATGAAAGCAGGTCTTTGCTTCGTCTTATTTAAAGCTTGAAAACCACATTATAAAAATACCCAACTGTCGAAAGAGCATTTTGTATTGTGGTAAATGGCTGACAATCAAAGTAGTCATACGTCTTAAAAAAGCAGCGAGGAAAACCATCTTGAATTGGCAGGAGAAACGGCACACTGCAGAGTGATGGTCATTCATTTGACTGTTCCGCTGTTTCAGTTTTCAATGGGAACCTCCATAATTTGGAAGAAATGGAGGGGAGACTACAGATGGGGAAACAGGGAAAAGAGAGACGCAGTCATATGCCATATTGTACATATGTGTTTCTTTTTACATTGCCTTGTTATCATCACATCTTTTTGAAGTCAATAGTGATCCTTCTTGCTGAGGTTTACGTCTTAGACAAAGATGGAGTGAGTGACTGAATGAAAAAAAAGCGATGAGTGCCATAGTTTCTTGAAAGTGACAGCCGGTTGCCCCATCTTTCTGGGCTATCAATCTCCCGGGCATTCTAATTGTCCATAATTGGTCATAATTGGGTTTAATTGGCTTTGATTGGCTGTAATTGGGCCGATGGGCTAATCTGATTCAAGATCAGAGGCCTGGGGGTCCTGTGTGGTTTGTGAGTGAGTATTCCCTCGCCCCTCCACTGACCCGAGATGTACACATCAAACGTATTCGATTGTAACACAGCTGATTGCTACCGGTCATTGCTGTGTGTTTTGGAAATAAAAGTAGACAAGAAGTGTGTTTAAGTTACTGGCTGAGACCACTCAATAGTTCAACAGTAGAAATCCACATAGTGCTTACTTTGATAAATAACCCAGACCCGTGACCTTACACCAGTGGTTTCCAACCTTTTCGGGCTCATGACTCCACTTTAACATCACAAATTTCTGGCGACCCCAGACATTCAAAACAGAGACATCTTTATTTTCCTTGGTCCGGGTATGTACAGTCAGTCCAGCTTGTATTTACAAGGCTGGCGATTAATACTGAACAAACAATAACTCAAACTATGAATTATGAAAGAGCTGCAGCATCTGAAAGTACAAGTTAAAGACTACAATAGGCACTCAGATATGGCTTGTTCAACAGACTGAAGGTATTTTATAAGATTTGGCAGCCTTTTCTAGATCCTCTTGGCTAGCATGATTGAGACTGACCAGCAATCAAGCCCAAATGTGCTACTCAGCTTGTTTGTGTACATCTATGGAAGGACTTGTAGTAGTGATGCACAACAGTACTGTCATAGTAACGCACACCCAGCTTTGTCCTTGTTTTTGTTTGTTTATTTGTTTGTCCTTTGATTTTGTTGTTTATATGTATGGTGTGAATTTGTACTTTGCAAAAACTGAATAAATATATAATTAAAAAAAAAAAAAGACATGCACTGATAGGTTAATGGGCTAATCTAAATTGCCCATAGGTGTGGATGTGAGAGTGATTGTTTGTCTCTATATGTCAGCCCTGCGATGAACTGGCGACTTGT
>JAQQZY010000003.1:10788024-10798493 GCA_030068375.1 Ostorhinchus rueppellii | reverse complement strand
TCAAACATCAAAGGATCACTTATCAGATGCTGTTTGCTGAAGCTTGATCATGTTTGTTGCATGTAAAATATCGATACAGACGCCTCCGTATCGATACGTGTATCACCAAGAGGCCCACGACGATATATCCCCGTATCGATATTTTGAACACACCCCTAGTGCCATGTTTATGTAGTCCTAGAACTGGATATTCTGAGAGTCTTGAAAATCAGTCAAAATGCTCTAAAACGTCTGGCAGTATGGGGGTTTGTGTTCTGAAAACGCCTGGCAGTGAATGAGTTAAATGATTGCACATCAAATTCTGGAGTTTTATACTTTCTACAGAAAAAGACCTTTGCAAAAATTCTCTATGAAGTTGTGACAAGAAGCTGTTCTGGTGGATCACCTCCAGTCCTCACTGTATGAAACCTTACAATGTCAGACAGTCCAGACACTAAACTGAAGATGAACCGAAAACGATTCACTAAGCACTTGTATTGCTTGTTTAATTTTTTCCATTTTTTGTTTTCTTGAGCTGAAGGATGTATGGATTCCTCATGGGATTAATAAAGTTAATCTTAGCTCTGATGTACAGTGCTGGGAAAAAGTATTTGTCTTTCTGATTTCATACATTTTTAGTTCAGCGATCGGCCATGAGCTGTTGTCTGTCATTGAACTCTGATGAAACTACTGGTCCGGTTCCTTTTACATTTCATACGGAGCTTCCTTTGGACAGTTTCTACAAGGTTTGGTCACAACCTTGAGATGATTTGATTTTTGAGTTTTTCATGAATTTTTGAAATATTAAACATTTGCCATTACTTAAAATGGGCCATATTTTGATGGTTTATAACATGGAAATGGTTACAGATACCAGTATAGTTCCTATTGAGCACTGATTGGACGTCGTATATGGACTTTCATTAACCCTCGAGCACTATCGCAGGGTGATTTTCACCCGAGCAAATGTATTTACATGATTTTGAATATCGACGTCCTATTAAAATAATCGCCTAAGTCATTTTTTTCAGATTTTTTTAGGAAACACAAAAAACTGAACCATTTATCGAATACATGATGTTTACTAACAATTTTAATCCAAACAGTTATAACAACAGATGCCTATTGACATATAAACAACAACATCAGTCAAACATGGAACATGGGAGAATTAAATGACTTTTGCAAATTTTCAAACAGGCCAAAATGACTTCGGCAATTATTTTAAGAGGGTGACAATTATGTTGTGTTTGAGTGTCAAGGAGTCCGTGCCTTCACCAGGGAAGTCTCACGTGTCCCAGGAATGGGCGGAGCAAAGACCAAGTTTACAGTATCATTATTTATTTATTTTTTCGGAATATTTTTTGTTCTTGAATTCCTAATGTTTCAGGGTCCTCCCATGACATTTTTTTTTTTTTTTTCATTTTGTTAGACATGGCACAGTTGAGAATAAAAGAAACCCAATTTGTCATGTGTTGTCATATTTTGATCTATTTTTATGACAAGTACTTTTTGTTGAGTATATTATTTCGGGTAAAAATCACCCAGTGATAGTGATGGTGTTACTTTTTATAGTGAAAGTGTTCTTGGGTTAATTAGTTCACTTCTGCCCCAGTGAAAGTACCACCCACTTTTACTGGGAGATTGATCTGCAGGAAGACCACAGGATTCTAACGTAGCAGCAGAACTGGACAACCTCACAAATTCTAGTCCTTATTGATCCGTGATAGAACATGTGCTTTATGACAGGGCCTTTGGTCCTTTTTGTATATTTTGCTACGTTCAGACTGCAGGCAAATGTGGCCCAAATCTGATTTTTTTTTTTTTTTTTTCCCCCCATATGTGACCTGTATCCAATCTGTTAAAGACAGTTTGAACAGCTCAAATCCAACCCAGGCCACTTTCACCTGTGGTCCTAAATCCGATACATATCTGATATGTTGTAATGTGACTTTATTCTGAACGGCCAGGTCGCATTTATCTGACCTTCATTGAAATGCAACAAACGTCACAGTTCTGCGTCCCAGCAGTGTTACACCCCTAAACACAGTGCATGCCTGCGCGGTCACGCATGACATCAGGACCTCTTTTGCACATGCGGGTCACTTCAGGGTCACATTCAGTTCATACTCAAACCTGATAGGAGTCGCATTTAATGTGTAATACGAACGAGCACACAAACAATTCAGAATTCACCAAAAAATCCAAATTGCGCATTAAGACCTGGTGTCCGAGCGTAGCACGATTCACAGGGAAATGTCTCAGATCAAATAGCAGCAGACAAAGATGACTTGAGTGAATACAAAATGCAGTTGTAAAAGCTGATTTTATTCATTAAGGGGAAACGGCTCCTCAAACCTACCCAGCCCTGTGTGAAAAAGCCATTTACTGAATCCATTTTATAAAGTTTACTGAAACCTTTCTCCTGTTCATCCACTTCAGCTCAAAGAAGTTGGAACTAAAGCACACTGTACGTCTGTAACATTTAATTAAACCTTCCTCTTTTCCTTGTCACGACTTGATTGTATTTTGTCCATTCTTGGAAGTTCATTCTGCTTCTTTTACCCGCTCATAAATGAAGTGTTTAGTGTCCCAGGGCCCAGATATTTGTACCTTATGTTTGTGAGTAGCGCTGTGAATGTGAACAGTGTTTCCTTATAGTTTCTCTCTCTGCGCTCTGCATGTTTGTTTGCAGCGTCTGTGTTTGAAGAAGAGCCTTAATACCCAGCTCTGAGCGACGACACTGTGTAAATACGTAGCAGAGAGCACTATGATGTGTTTGAGTGTTCTGAGACTCGCAGCTTTCAGCTCTGGGATCGTTTGATGATCCTTTTATCTGATACAGTGCTCTGACTTCTCTCTCTGAGCAGGAACAGTGTCGGGGCTGTGATTGCAGATTAAGGGTGTGTGTGTGTTATCATGTGTACATGTACTCACTCATCATGCGTACAAAAGCAGATGAAGGCATATTTGCTGATCCTTTCCACTTCAAAAGACCTTCTCTCTGCAACTTTTGAAGTTGTTTTCACCCACCCTGTTGTGTAGGTTTGTTCTGCATTTAGATGTGTTTTCATTGTTTCCAGGGATACAGAATTTTTACATTTCAGCTGTTCTGCAGATACAGAAGGCAGTGGGGTGTCTGTGTGGGACTGTAACCCACCCCTTCCAACGTTTCCACTGCCTCATTCCATTTGTGTGTGTCCTCAGTGTACGCTGGGCTCCCGTGTGGACATGCGCGTCGGTGGAGACTTCTTCTTTGACCCCTCACCTGAAGACCCCTCGGTGGATTTGCTGCTCGTGGCCGGCGGTGTAGGGATCAACCCTCTGTACTCAATTCTGTTGCACTCCAGTGATCTGCTGCGCCTTAACCGGACCGCTGGTGGGCGGGGCTACAACATTGGATCTGTCCATATATGTTACAGCGCCAAAAACATCCAGGAGCTGCTTTTCAAGGTGTGTTTTTGAGCGTTAAGGGATCATTGCGAAGGATTTGCAGCCCTTTTTGTGGTTGTTTTTCTATTTTTTAGCTTCTAACTTTTCCCGTGTGTGTTCAGTAGTGGAGGAAATACTCAGAGGACAGGGGTAAATAGATAAACCAGGAATTCCATCAAGGATTTTTGTCCAACCTGATTTCTCAGACACTGTTCACCTGATTTGTTTCAGATTTCACACACGTTCTTTACATATGTTTTTGTCAACTTTTGCATTTTTTTTTTTTTTTTTTTACATATTTTTCGAAAGATTTAAGGTTCAGACTCACTTGTTCACTTAAGTATTGTGCAGTAAAGTAAACATGAGACCATAAATGAAAGTCCTGACTTAAAAAATCCTGCAGCAAAACCCAGAGCAAGTGTTCAATTAGTCGAGTCCCTGACTGATATTCCTATCATTAATACTAGAGTCATGTTAGAGGGGCTGGAGGTCCAGTTTTCTATCCAGGGATACCACATAAACCTGAGGGTTCAATCTGTGATTAATGGCAGAAGAACGAAGAAAAAATAAAGTTCTGATACAAACGCACAAATCTTTTTTCACTTTTTGGACTCTGATTTTTGGTGACATATTGGATGACTTGAAATGGAGCCACGTGAAAAGCGTAGGGGGACAAATTGATATTTGGTGGAGCTGTCAGCCCACAGACATCAGTCAACATTTTATTTTGCATTCTGGAAGGCCATGGTTCAAAGATGTCTATGATAAAATCAGAAAAAATAATCTGTTAAAATGTGTTGAGAAAATCTGACTTTTTGAAGGTTGACACTGCACATGTAGACTGGAATCAGATCAGATCAGATTTAACAGCGGTTACTTTTTTCCATTCTTTTTTTTTTTTTAACTTCACCTTGTTGGAAATTTTGGAAATGTTTTCAGATCCTGACTTAGAACAGTCAAAATGAATGATGTGTAGTCACTGTAATCAGGATTTCACAAAAAAAAAAAATTAATCAGGATTTGTCCAAGTTTGTGTATGTTGGACTCCGAAACATCTGTAAAAACAGTATCCTCTCTTATCCCTTGTACCAAGCATTCATTTAAAAGAAACTTGTAACCAAATCTCTTGGATAAGTGTATCAGAGTATGAAGTACCATATTTGTCTCTGACATAATAGTGAGGGAGTAGTTTTTAATTGTACAGATTTTATGTTTTTTTGTTAAATCTATTGTATTTGATTCTGTTATCGATTTATTTTCATGTACAGCACTTTGGTCCACTGTGGTTGTTTTAAAGTGCTTTACAAATAAAGTTGGATTGGATTGGATAAGTACTACATGGAATTCTCGAGTACAAACTACTTGTACTGGAGTAAAAGTAACTTTGCTCACTACTGTGGTGTTCAGGTGCTGCATATGACAGACGTGGAGTGGCATAAAATAAAAAAATCCATTCATTTTTCCTTGTCTTCAGCACTCCATCATCGAGGTGTGTCAGGAGTTCCCTGACAAGTTCTCCTGTGGTTTCCATGTCACGCAGAGCCCAGATGTTGACCAACACCTCCAGCCATTTGTCAAGTGTGAGTAATGCCCACAGACACACTCGCACACACTTTCACTTTTCTTTGTTGAGCAGGGATGATTGAGCGACTGTCACATCATACCACATTCTGTCTGAGTTAATTTATCAGTGTCATCCTGTAGAACAGACAATCAAAGTTCTGCAGTCGACAGTCAGAAGGCCAACCCTCACCTTCATTAATGTTTTTTTCTCTTTGTCTCTCCAGGTGGGAGAATAACACCAGACGAGCTGCAGGCTCATGTCGATTCAAAGAGGACTTTGTGTTACCTATGTGGGCCCCCACCCATGATTGAAGCCTTTTCACAAACCCTCATGGACCTGGGGCTCCCAAAAGACAGAATCCTCTTTGAGAAGTGGTGGTAAAGCCCAGAATCCAGCGTGGTTGTCTGTTCCCAGCCCATGCTCCTTTTTGTGGTCCTCAGGGGAGGATGTATGGGGTGTGGCAAGAATGGAAAGCAACTGAAATATTCCAACTATGTGGATATTAGCGTCAGGGCTCAAATAGATGAGGAGAATTCCACCTCCAGTCCCTCCTGCTGCAACCTATGCCTGATCTGCAATGCACCGCTGGGACCGCCCACTCTTCAGCAAGCAGCCGACTCACAAAGACAACAGAGATGATTTTTATCATCGAAAAATAAAGACCAAGCAGACTGTAAAATCACTGACTTTAGGCAAGCCAATCCTCCGATTAATACCACAGCAAATGTGTAACTCCAGTGTTCCCTACATGTGTTACTGACGCATTTTGGCACAAATGTTACACATCGTCAAATCCACTTCCATTTCCAGCCTCAACATGCTCGACCGAGGTGCTGCATTAAGCACAGTGACAAGCAGTGTTGTATTTTTAAGTGCAGATTTTAATTTTAGTTTCATTTAACGTTTCCACACTTATTCCCCGGTGCGCATGCGTCTTAAAGGCTTTAGGACATGCTGCTTTTAGTGGATCAGTGCAAACACGGTTTTATACCATACAGACTTTTCATTGACTCATTTTTGTCCAAATTCTTACAAGTATTTTATTTATACTTAACAGCTATTTATTTACAGAATGTAAGGTTTTAAAGTTGAGCTCATGTGAGTTCCATTGCAGTGATGGCTTTTCTCCTGTTACTGATATGCAAACTTCACCGAGTGTATTTTCACACATATTGGAGTGTGTTCCTGCCTGTTTTACTCCTCGACTCATGCATACAATCTGCCTCTCACATGCACATGCTCCATAAACGGTTTCTCATCCCAGGGTGGAGAGAGTATCCCACGGTGCACTGTAATGGAACCTCCAGGTGGTCTCTGATTGGCTTGGATCGCTGAATATCCCCCAGAGATAGATGCAAGTTTCTTGTCGTCGTCTCTCAGTGGGGGTTACACTCATTTTTGAGTTGTTTCTCTGCTTTTTCCTCTTATGAGGAAAAGTGTTTATGCCAGTAACGGGAGATTTGAAAGAAATAAAGGAAATTGAGTCAATCTGTTTTAAACACTTTTATTGACCTCTGCTTTTATAGAAAGACTTACATGTCACATTACTTACACACAACACAGGTGGCCCAGGAAATAGGTAATAAATAGCTGAATTCTTGTCACATTTTCTAAAGGGGACCCCCTTAAGCGGTTGGGTTTGTTCATATTAAAAGAAGGAATGTTTTCTTTTCCTTTGAGTGCTATCTACCCATGCAAATACCTTTGGGTCTATATGCCAAGAATGGAATATCTGACGTTTCTAGGACCCTTCCAATTAAACAGATAAAACAAATGTTTTCCTGTGGTGCTTACAACTTAAAAAAAAAAATACTGACGGTAGAGTTTTCAGATCATATGACATTGACTGCAAAGATAGACATTTATTAGAAGAAAAAAAAGACTTAAATTGTAACTGATAAAAGTACATGTTCTATTCTGACTATTTCTGCTATAATTGAGTAGCTGGGCCCTGCAGCTCATATCGGTTGACATCGACAGCTGAACAGTGTTGTAGGTGTAAAGGCAGCTCCATGGATGTACAATAAGAACATCCATGAGCAGCTGTGTGTAGGAGTGTTCATTTACACACCAGACTTCTAGCACTGCTATTAAAGACACCGAGCGCCCTTTGACCTGTACCCTTACATGCCTGCTCAGAATACCATGAAAAGAAAGAGGAAAAAAAACGGGGTCATAGTCTGGAAATCCAAATATTTCTCCACATTATATTTGATCTCCAGTCTCAACAAGAAAAGGGTCAAGGATCAAATGAAGCCAATGCATTAATAGATAATACCACTGATGGCCACTAGAGGGGGATAATAAAGGCGTGGCTCCTGCTGGACATCTAAAACAGGAGGTCACTCATTTTCGTTCAGGGGTCACATGCAGCCTAAAGTGGGCCCGACCAGTGAAGTGAATATAAATAATAGGATAAGAACTGATACATGATGACAGCGCCAAAGTTTTCTTAATGTTTTTGAGTGAAAAAAGTAAAATTCCATAATGAAAATATTTACATCTACTAACGGTACTTGAACATAACATGAACAGATATGAACTTGAAAATTAAAAAAAAAAAAAAGAGCAACTTGAACAATATTAAGCCTTAGTTTATCATTTAAACATGTGCATCACAACGTACAGATCCCAGTGGATCTACAAATACACAAAACATTTAGTAACAGGCAGAATATTGTTAAAATTCTACATGTTTCTATTAAGACAGTTCAGGTTGTACATTATTCAGATTTTTTTGTAAAAGGCTAGTCTGTAAATGTAGCCATTTTTGTGTCATTTAATTTTTTTTACGCTAATACAAAGAGAAAAATGCGCAGATTTCATTATTTAAAGGTTATTATGATAGTATTTTACTGGTCGGACCCATTTTCGATTGTTAATATCTCCAGTGCCATTTTTGCATTTCATTAATTCATCTCACAGGCCGGATTGGACCCTTTTGGTGGGCCGGTTTTGAACCCCGGGCCACATGTTTGACACTTATGTTCTAAAAGTTTGAATTTTTTTCCCCCCCAGAGGTCAGTATGGTGTCATTTGTTTTTATCTGGACTCTCCCATTACCATCTTTAAAACACTGCTCCATTAATAAGATTGTAATGTGAATAAAAGGCTGTAATTGTACTTAGGATATATAGCTCACTCATTGGTCATAATAGACATTTGGAGGTGCTCTTTAGTTCATAAAAGGAATTTTTTCCTGACTGGCCAATTTTTTATGTTAAAAATGCCATCAAATGAACAAGGCTTTGCAGATGTTTGCCATCAGTAAGCTAGCATTTAGCATTAGCTTACCATTCAGCCTTCTCACACTATTGACTCCGCCCCTTTATCATATGACCCTTCTTTTCTTGATGCGCAACATGAACTAGGCAATGTTTCGGTCCTTTTTCAATCATGCCACCAGTTACATACATGATATCTGTAAATTAAAAGGATCATTTTAAAAGTCACAGGTTGTTGTAAAACTATTTTAAAGGCTACACATCTAAATATAGCATGTGTGGCTTCATAATCCTATAGTCTGCTCAGTGCATGGACCAAAACAGTAGGGGCAATAGTTTGGAAACATATCTTGTCCTTTTTTTTTTTTTTCTTCCAATTCTTATCTAGACCTGAATTTGCTAAAAAAAAAAAACGATTTCTGTTCTTTCCTATAATCCATCTGAACCCTGCTGCTTTCTCTCGGCCTTCATCATACTGGTAAACAGAGGTAAACATCTCCAAATCCAAGTGTGTAATGCGCAAAACCACAGCACACGACTAGGTTCAACCTGAAAAAATGGAATTAACCTTTAAACATTAAGGTAGTACATCAGTGCATGGTCCCAGATACCTTCCCCCTCTTACTCCTTACTCTTTTTTTTTTTTTTAAATTATACAGTTTACATATAAAAATACAGTGAAACCAGAACTCCTTTTTTTGTAACAGTCCAGGTATCAGAAAGCAGTAAAATACAACAGACAAAAATAATACTTAAGGCTTGGACTGGAGACTTGCTCTACTGTTGTCTTGTATAGTCTGAGTTTATACACTGCTCCTAAAACATTAGAGGAACACTTTGAAAACACACCAGATGGAAGTGGAGGAAAAATAATCTTGATATCTGTCATGACATTGACTGGGTGTATTAGGAACAAAAGGATGGACATCATTCGAGGGAAATGAAAGTGCTCACTATTGAGGATTGAAGACAAAAGAAAGTGGGAAAAAAAGGATGCAGCAGACTCGTCCACTTTGCCAAAAATGTCATGGCAACAGCTCAAGATGATCCTCAGTAGTTTGTGTTTCCTCCATGTCTGACAATGAAGGGTTATGCTCTTAATCAGACCACGGATGGGGTCTCTGAGGTTCTTCTCCCAGATCTGGACCAGGGCATCACTGAGCTCCTGGACAGTCTGATGAACAACACGATGGCACTGGATGGACCAACACCTAATGTCCCAGAGGTGTAGGAGAGTGAGGGGGCCAGTCAGTGCCTTCATCCTGCAGGAACGGCCTGCGTACTCTCACCACATGATGCTGGATATTGTCATGCACCATGAGGAACCCAGGTCCCACTGCACCAGCGTAGGTCTGACAATGGGTTCAAGGGTTTCATCCTATTACCTAATCGCAGTCAGGGTCCATTATTGAACCTGTAGAGGTCTGTGCGTCCTTGCAGGGATACGCCTCCTCAGACCAGCACTGACCCACCACCAAACCGCTCACACTGAATGATGTTGCAGGCGGTAGAACGTTCTCCACGACATCTCCAGACCCTTCACATCCATCGCATGTGCTCAGGTTGAACCAGCTCATGTGTGCACTGCAAAAATCCAAATCTTACCAAGTGTATTTTTCTCATTTCTAGTCCAAATATCTCTTCACACTTAAAATAAGACATAATCACCTAAAGAGGAACTTTTCAATGAGATATAAGAAGCTATTTTTAGACAATAGATCTTGAAAATCTTCTGACTAGAGATGACAAAAATACACTTGGTAAGATTTGGATTTCTGCAGTGTGAAGACCACAGAGCACCAGAGGTGGTCCAGTTCTGGTGTTCTGTGGTAAATGCCACTGGAGCTGTACGGGGCTGGGCAGTGAGTACAGGGCCCACTACAGGACGTCAGGCCCTCAGGTCACCCTTGTGAAGTCTGTTCCTGATTGTTTGGTCAGAAACATTCACACCAGTGTCCTGCTGGAGGTCATTTTGTGGGGATCTGCCAGTGCTCAACCTGTTCCTCCTTGGACAAAGGAGCAGATCCTGGTCCTGCTGAGGGGTTCAGGACCTTCTACGGCTCCCTCCAGCTCTCCTGGAGCAACTACCTGTCTAATGGAATCTCCTCCATGTTTAGCTACGCCTAGGAGGTTATATTTTTGCCAGGGTTTGTTTGTTTGTTTGTTAGCAACATAACTCAAAATGTTATGGACGGATTTTGATGAAATTTTCAGGATATGTCTGCTCTGGGTCAAGGAAGAGATGATTAAATTTTGGAGGCAATCCGGAT
>JAQQZY010000003.1:10743605-10764338 GCA_030068375.1 Ostorhinchus rueppellii | reverse complement strand
TCTCACTTTGTGCAGTAATCTGAACCTGGCTTTTCTGCCTCTGTCCATAATAATATACATTATATAGCCTAAATGTGGCTAAAATTAGCACTTATTTTCAACGTAGTATAGCAAACTATTACATGATCAAAAACAAAATGATTTCAGCAAAAAAATAATAAATTATCCATATTGAATTCTGAGATCACAAGAACTTCATGTTTGATGTTAAAATGGGGTAATGAGCCAAAAGAGGTTGGGAACCACTGTGTTAGATGCATAAAACCCCAGGTTCCAACTGACATCCAAGACTGTCCACAAAATGTAAAATGGTGAATATTTTTGAATAATATAGTGGAGAATTTAAATGGCATTAAGTGCATGTTATTGGTGAAATGGTATGTTTCGTTGTATTGAATCATTTCAGTACATGATGATTGCAGTGAATCATGAGACAGATGCTTCTCCACTACTTTAACAGAGATGGTTCTGAATCATGGCCAGATCATTATGCAGGTTTGACCTTTTGGAAGTAAAATGTCATGTTTTTTATTTTACCCCGTTACACATTTGAGCAAATTAACATATGAATTCTTTGAGCTCTTGAGTTCTGGCCAAAAACCCGTTTAGTTAGAGGACAGCGACCTTGACCTTTGACCTCCAAAATGAGCTCATCCTTGAATCCAAGATGACATTTATTCCTCAGATGACACATATTTGTAGGACTTTTTGTTCATTCTTCATTCTTTTTTGTTCATTTTCTTCATTCTTCCCTAAAAACAGGACATGGGGGCTAAAAATTCAAACAAGATGTAGACGAATGTTATGAAGCAAGTTTGGAAGCACTTTGGGTCCATTTTAGAAATACATATTTACTAAAATACAAGACCAAATTTTTCATATAAAGCACATTTTAATATTATTTTTATACAAAAATCTGCATGTAACAGTCAAAACGTACTCCTATTCTCTCTCAGGTACATTTTGGGAATCAAACTAATTATACAAGGCAGAGTGTTTCGCAAAAATGGCCGCTGTTGCAAAATCACTCGCGATTATATGCGTTTAAATGGGCAGGTTCCGTATGTAACATGAGTAGACACGATAAGCTACACACAAAACCTGGAATGAGACTGCCAATTTATGAAAAACCGCATGCCTGGATTAGAAAGACCACTAGGATCATCAAATTTAACAGTGTCTTTATTTATAGCAGTATACAAGACCATTTCAAGCCATGTTTTCCAGATCAAATGCACTGACACCTAGGCAGCTTTTCATGTCCCAAATTTGGTTCTACTCATGACCCCAATATTTTATTTTAAAAAATTCATGAATTTTGGGATGGCTAGAGTATGGCAAGAGTATATATTTTTTGCATTTATCTGAGCTCATCATTAGGTACATCCTGGGTGGAAATATGTCTAAGTTTCTCTTTTATTGTTGGATCTAAAAAAGCTGGCAAAGTGGCAGGGACCAAAATGAGCCCAGCTTCTCTTGAGAAATGGACAAAATTCTTTTTGTTTGGTTACAGCAACACAGTCCTTTAACTAAAACTAGATGCAGAAACCCCATCGAGTCGCATTATCACATTAAAGACCACAGTGGTCAGAGAGATAACCTGAAATTCGAATGTGTCTGGTCCTGTTTGTTACCGACACAGAAGCATAAAAAGTGATAAGAAAATGAGGTTAAACAAAGAAACAAAGAGTACAAGAAAAGGGGAGCGAGGAACAAAGACAGAGCTTGTTTCATTATGATCATTTTCACTGAACAACAACACATGGCATCTTCACGCTAAATCTGAATCTAATTACACCAGAACTATTAGCCTTTGTCCCCACTGTCACCCGAATAGTGTACACACACGCACAGATACACAAGTGTACACAAACTACACGTACATACAAATATAGACAGATGCTGAAGAGGCCTCTTTGCACAACTGTCTCCATCCATTTTACAAACACAGTTGAAGACAATTCATAAATGCACACACACGCATACATCAAAAGGCTGGAAAGACAATGCTATCACATAGCTGTGTTTGGGTGTGTGGTATTAGCAGTAGAGCTGGTTCCCTTATTAACAAACACAATAGAGAAAACCCCTTCACTTCAGTGGAAACGGTTAGCTGTGCTTATCGTATGGATGCAAACTGTCACGGCAAATCCATGAGGGAGCGAGCGATGTTTGCGAGAACCGCCCTCCAGAGGTCGGCACATTGTAGTGAGGCTCTCTCCCCTGTTCACAGGCTTTTAAGGGAACACGTGCACAAGTGTGGCTGTTGGTTTCTGTATCACTGAGTGAAGCCAGGTGTGAGGGAGAGGGGAGGAAGGAAAATGAGATGAGAAGTAAGAAAAGCGTGATGGGAAAAGAGAGAGAGCCAGTGTCTGAGCAGGAGGGAGAGAGCGAAGAGAGAGATGAGGCTGTCTGTTTGTGCCTGAATGCTTGTCATCCTTTCCCATTCAATCTCATTTGCATGGGTCTGGAGAAGAGAAAATAACCTGAATAAATTAACTAGACACACATGCATACACACACACGCAGACGGGGGAAAAAAGGGAAGTGCAACCCATCTCATTTTCAATTTGTTCACCATCATCTGGCATGTTCATGCATACACACACATACACACATGTGAGAGACTGGTCAGTGTGTATGGATAAAAACGCACAGTCTTCTGATTTCCGTCGCAGTTAAAAAGCAGCGGAAAAAAAAACTCCCTGAGAAAATCCAACCATCACATCATCTTGGCACAACTGCTTGAAACCATAAGAGCCTTTCATCAACCAAACACTTAAACGGGTGTCTGTGGGGACTTATCAAAAGCAGCACAGTGATAATAATAATAACAGCTGGAGACTGGGGTGGGGTGGGGCGGGGGGATAACAACGATCCTGTCACCGTAAACAGTCATTAGCCGTCATTAGCTCTGCGCGGCTGGCACTCGCCCACCGACAAGACGTAGTCAAGGCAATGCAGCTAATTCAGGCAAGGCATACAGAAGTTATTAGGGTGTTATGTGGTGCTTTAGGCTGGGAAGCGACTTCATTTATACTGTCTGCCACTGTGGGATTTAAAGAGAAGACTGCAATTCTTCTCCAGAATGGGAACATGGGAAAGGCTCAGGGCAAGAAAAGCTGAGTGGAGTTTTATAGTGCACGCTAGTAAAGGGCAAGGAGGTGGAGTGTTAGGAGTAGGAGTGTGTTTCTGCAGTTTAATGTGATTGTTTGTGTACTCCACATAGTGGGATCATTTGCATCCACACACACACGTACAAGCGTGTGAACATCCAAGGGTCCACTGGGGAATTTTACAAACAACATCAGAGTGGCTGTTCAGCTGCTGATCCCAACTCTACTATTTCTATCTCAACCCGCAGCTTTGACCACATGACAACAACCGTTGTGTGTTCTGAGCGACGCCTCACTTTTTGACCCTTGATTTCACAGGCTGCGTTTGGTGTGAGAGTCATCCTGTTCCTGTAGCTGCTTGAAAGGTCTTATTAATTCCTTGTACAAATCCCTGAATTTCTGTGTATGACTGTAAAGAATATTTTGCGGTTATGAGTATCACACATCTCAGTGAGTGTGTACGGGCCACGTTTTTTTTCCTTCCTGTGTTGTGTATGTGTGTGCATGAGAAAGAAAGAGTTTGCACTAAGCCTGCTAGGTGATGCATGAGGATTACTACTCACTGCCACCCTCAAGGCTTATCCCTCTGCTTGTTGGAGGTTCACGTTTATTTAAATAGCCTTCTAATGACTTGCAGAGGTTTTAGGCAAGGATATGTGCCAAAACAGTGACTATAAAATAATCAACTTCCTGGAGCCCGGAGCGTCCTACTGTTTGGGGAATGCACAGCCGCAGTCCGTGACAGTTGCCAGTCTGCGTCTGAGCAGCGTCAAATGAGAGCAGATCTCCTCAGAGCTCCCATTTTACAGAAAATATTTCACAAAAACTGACGGGTTCACAAAAATGGCTGAAAAGGTTTGTTCTAAAGAAACATTGTACTGCCTAAGGCACATACACCACAGTGTGCTCGCGACTTGAGAATTCCAATCCTGCTCACTTTTGACACTTCACATCTCACAGCATTCTTTGCCTGCACATTAGCTTTTGCCAGTTAAACTGAAACTGTACGGGGCTTATTAGAAAAAATGGCTTGAACTATGTCAGATCAGCATTTTCAACAATCTTTTATAAAAACTGTTCATGCATTCACCTAGAAAAACTGTCAGGAAGCACAGATCTGGTGAACTGATGGATTTGTGCTTTACCCGCTCCCTGCGCCAAATACATCACACTCGTATTCTGATAGCAGAGATATTTCAGGTATGGCAGAGGGAATAGATCACGCTTTGTCAGCACACGGAATATTTATCATAACATTCAGGCATAGATTACACACACACTGTACGCACATAACCCTTGCATTAACTAAAGATGTTCTTCTGGTCAAAATAAACTTGCTCACAGGTGCAGAGGAACATTGTCAACAGCCTCTCACACACTCACACACACACACACACACACACGTACTGAGCATTAGACACATGTTGTAAGTTTTAATGAGCCGAGTGGGTCTCCATCCCTGCAGGACGGCAGAAAGTCATCAGCAGAGTTCAGCTCCTCGCTGTCTGCTCCAAAGACCAGCGTTAGTCACACAGCATCACACCTAACTTATTTCCTCACACATCCTCAGATTCCTGACTCCCGCTCACTTGTTCTCACACCTCGCTCTCTCTCTCTCTCTCTCTCTCTCGACTCTTCCCCTCCCCTCCCCACTCCAGACTTGACTAATGCTCGCTGCAGCTCTCGTCTCATGTGCCGTTCATTCTCGCCCCCTCTGTTCTTCTTACACTTTCTTGACTTTATTCTGCCTACTTTCTATTTTACCTTTTTCACCATTCGGCTTCCTTTCTTTTTTCTTTTCCCCCCTCACTGTTCATGTTCTGTTTCATCTGCTCATTATCTGAGCTGAGCTTTGACACAAACGGGGTTGAGGTACAAATGTCACACCTGGCTGTTGCCCTACTACAGTCATGCTGACATGTCAAAATAACCCATCTTATAACAGGAAATCTGTAGATCATGCCATTGTGTTGAAGGTATTAAGCTACCGGGGACTGAAGATTGGAGATTTGTACCAATTTTTTAGACTTTAACCTCTGTTCAAAATCCAAGTAATCAACATCCACAACCGCAGGCTAAATAGTGTCTGTTTTTTAATTCTGTATTTTTTTTTTCTTATCCCTTAAGCTAAATTGCTTCAGTTTTTACACCTTAGTTACACATCACAAGCAATAATTACCCAATCAACAAAAACTGACTTGGAATATTATTCAACTGTAATTGTCAACTTAAAGACACATTTCACAGAAGATTTCACAAAAATGTAATTTTTATAAGAGCCATCAGAGGGTGGCATGTGCGTCTGGAAGCCCCAAAATCAGTGACAGCAAGAAGAAGTAGAAGAAGCAGTGAAATGAACATAAGTAGTGGAGTGGAAAAATACTGAATGGTTTTCCAGTTTTTTTTTTCCAGACATAAAATGACAGACAGACATGGCCACTGCTTTAGCCCTCATTATAATCACTGGTTGATAATGATCATGAGCATTTTAATTACAACAATATATTTTTGAAGGTGACATTATCTATTTATTTGCTGTGATTGTAATTATTTTCATCAATTTCCACCCTATATTGCCTATGGAGGTTTGTAACAATACAACAGCTGAGAAAAAAAAGAAAAGAAACATATTGAACTGTATTTAAATGTATACATTGTATTGTACTGATAAAACAGTAAGTCTAATAAAAACTGAAAACTAAGATATAGATTCTCTCTCTCTCTCTCTCTCTCTCTCTCTTATATATATATATGCATATATATATGCATGCGTGTGTTGTGCCAAAATATTTGTCCATATAGTGAAGGGGTGTCAAACATACAGCCAAAACCAAACCTGTCAAAAGGTCCAATCCAGCTCATGGGATTAATTTGTCAAATAAATGAAAAAAAATTACTCTGAAAATATTAATAATCAAGGATCTTAACCCATAAAACCAAACAACCACTAGCAAACAAAATCATCTATCTGTATAAAATGTTTAATAACTTCTGATCCATTAATTCTATCAATTCATGTAAATAATTGGTGTAAAATACAGTTTGTCATCAAATATGACTCATTTGGACATTCAGAGGCTCCATAGTTACTATGGAAACACCGTCATCATTGATTCACCGGTAAAACCCAGGAAGTTTGATCAATTCAATTCAATCAATATTAATTCAGCTCTGTTTCTGATATTATGACAACGAACTTTAATCTGAGCTTTTATGAACACCTACATGCTTAGTAAATTAAATATAGGAAAATACCTGATTTTTATTGTAGAAATACAAAATACAGAGAATAATATAATAAAAAATGATGATAAATGACTGAAGGTTAAATAGAAACATTCATCTGGGAACTAACACTGGGTCTTTATGGGTTCGAATTAGTTCAGTTTGGGTTCAACATTCAGAACAATATGATCCCAGTATGAGTGGGTCACACCAGTAACATACTATTATAATAACCTATAAATAATTTCAACTCCAAAGAAATAAAGCAAAATTAAATAAAAATGTTTACATTTACAAACTATCCTTTAAGATGTGAATAACCTGAACACATATAAACAACCTCAAATATCTTAATAGAAGTGTAATTTTAACAACATTCTGCCTCTTACTAAATGTTTGGTGTAATTGTACATCCTCAGTGTTCTAAACTGTAAGTTCTAAAACACACGTGTAAATGATAGACATAATTTTGATAAAAACTTGCACTTATTTTTCTTAAGAAATTTCAGGTTGTTCATAGTCCATGTTATTCACATTTTGTTAAAGGATAGTTTTTAGATGTAAGCATTCTCATAATTTTATTTTTTCCACTCTTATTATTTTACTGCTTGGGCCCATTTGAGATGATGTTGGGCTGAATGTGGACCCTGAACTAAGATTACAGTAGTCTGACACCACTGATAGAGTGAAACTCTAAATGACAAAATGCATTCAACCGCTATGAAGTAAAAAGTTCCAATTCTCTATTTGATACTAATTTTATTGTTTGAAGTTAATAAATAAATAAATAAATAAATTAATTAATTAATTCCAGACATTTTTCATGAAGCTCAGTTCAAGGAATGCATGGATGTAAAGCACATCAGTGTATGATGCACAGTTGGAACCAACAAAAACCACTTACATTTACTCTAGTTCAGAGGTTACCAAACAGCAAAAGCACCACTCCAGCACATAACTGATAAATTGTTGCATTATATGCAATGGGGATGATAATCAGAGCATATCTGTAGACCCCTGCTAAATATCTGAACTCCAAATATCTCACACATTTGTCTTCACAACAGGGTAGCTCTGACCCACAGTGAGCAAGTTGGCCTCTGTCATACTGGAAGATTTTTCAGCACGACCACTATAACTTAGCGCACAGTAGGGGTGCACAATTTTGGCCAAAAATAAAATCCCACTTTTAAAAATCTTGATTTTGTGTCTTTATTGTTCAAGCAAAGGGGGAAAAAGGCAAACAAAACATACAGTTCTGAAACAAAAATTCAAAATTTGTTCAACAAAAGTGAAGGATTCTAAATATTTTTGCTTAAAAAAATAAAAATAAAAAACTCATTGTGTTTTCATTTTCTTTCATTTGAAATCTGAAACCTCTGCTTGCAGGCCAAAATGTGTCATTATTTTAAAAGTTTTGTTTGCAAGTCCAAAGGTTTTGCACCCCTAAACCTTTTGCGAAGCAAAAAGTTTTGCTTTCAAGTTCAGTTGAACGTGATGGGTGGGATCTACACAAGCAGATGGGGTGCATTTCTACTGGTAGCTTGCTTCAGATTGACAGTGTTGCTGGTGCCTGGTCCTCCCACCCACTTGAACATGGTGGGAACCATGATGGAAACACAGCAGGAGCCAGCCTTCCTGTCCAGTGCACAGCTGGACAGAGCTCCGGCTGTGCATGGAGCCCTGACACAAACAAGGTGAAAGTTAAAAAATCATCCTAATTTAAAAATCCAATTTCGATTTTAAATTGATTAATCATGCAGCCGTAGTGCAGAGCTCATAAAACAAATAAAAACACACACCATATGATCAGCTCCATTGTCTGGTCAGCTTCATTGGCCACTGGTCAAAGGTTTAGTCAGACGCAGCATTACACTCACCACCGCCCCCAGCATTAAGCTCTTCTTCCTGAGAGTGCAACTTAGTTTAATAAACATCCATCTAGTCGCACATATCTCAGAGGGGCACCGGCAAACATATTTGTTTTTCATTGCCGTGCTGGAGTCATCAAGTCACGCTGGCAGGGAAATAATATTATTAATGGAAGGCAAATTAAATTAAAGCATGGATTTGACCGTGGGTTTCCTCAATGTCATGGGCTGACATACAGATTCCTCTATCTACCTCCCACATACACATACACATACACACACACACACACAAATACAAATAAATCCCTTTGCTGGGAATGAGGTCTCTCAATCTCTGCAAACAATCAGATAATCCTTCAGGAATCCTTCACTTCTCTTGGTCTCTCTATCACAAATGGAGTGAGAGAAAGAGGCAGAGGCAGGCATACAACCCGTCACAAGCACACACACATACACAAAATCACTTCATAGTAGCTGTGTTTATCCTAAAACAGAGTATATCTTAAGCAGCTCAGGTGGCGTCAGTAAGTTTACCATATAAATGACCTGCCTGTCTGTCGAAAGATAACACTAACTCCGTCGACTAGAAAGAGTTTTGTGTGAGAGTGAATGAGCAGCAGTGGCCTCTTGTATAAACACCATGAGCGTGTCAGTTTGTGTGCAGGCTTTTTGTACATATCCTGTATGTGTTGTCCGACTGCCTGTGTGATTAGACAATTTATCTGCTCCTGCCTTAAGCAACGGGAAAGGAAGAGAAACCCTCATGTCTATTGTGTGTTTTGGTCACCGCGACCATTTCAGGTTGCCAGATCTCCTTCGTTTCCAGCCAACACTACAGCCTAACTCATTTGCCAAACATAACAGGGCTGGCTGAAAATGAAGCCCACTGGCAAACAGACCATTGCCACTTGGCTATGGCGCCGTGCCTGCTGTCTGTTACAGTGTTGTATTGGAAACTGCTCTAAAAAGGACTTTTGTGAGCTCCATGCACCTGCTCCAGCTTGTCGGGTGATGGAGTACACACTGAAGGCTTGTAGAAACATTAAGCCATAAGGAAAAAAAAAAAGAGGGTGATTTTTTATGTCTGCTTTAACACTATCTGTCTCCTCTTTGCTTTACTTTTCCCCTCACTGCATCCCTCTCTTCCATCTCCACCCAGTCCACACCAACACAATGGCAGAATTAGTATTTTTAGAAACCAGATGCCTCTAGAGAATTCTTCATCAAACATTCTCAAGATGCTGCAAGCATACAAACGCATTTTTTTTTCATATTCACAAACAGATGCATAAAAAAATCCCTGCGCACAGTCCCAAAGACAGCGTGCAAACACATATCGGCTTTAGTATATTAGTATTACAGTGGAAGGGGGAGACGGGGGTATGTTTGAGGGCACAGGCTACAGCGTGTACAATAGAGCTGAATCTGAGAATTACAGAACTCTTTGAACTCACTGCAACAGGAGAGGCACACAACAGACGTAACTTCAGCTTCTAAGCCACTTTCTGCCCCCCAGATACTTAAAGCAAAAAAATAAATAAATAAATAAAAATACCATTTCCGTAAGAGTTGCTGACCTAAACATTTCATTTAACTGGTGAAAGTTGGAACAGCAACAGTGGCTCACACACAAACAGCATATCAGAGCTCAGAATAAGAGACTTTAACACCAGTTTAGCATTTGCACAGTACTTTTTGAAAAGACAGAGGAATTTGCTTCAAGAATTGGTTCGGTATTATAATTAAAAGCAACAAATGAACAAATACACATTAATAAAATAAATGAGGCCTGTCTGCTTTGTCTGCCAGCAAAGATGAAGAATCTCAGATGTTCTGCATTTTTTGCATAACAAGTGACTCAAAACAGTTGTGGGTGAATTTTCTGTTTCTCAAGAGATGAACTGAGTAACAAACAATGTAACATAACAGGACATGAGAATTTAAAGGGCTCATATTTATCTAAACCCACTTTTATTAGTCTTAGGGTCCAAGTACACACATAAATGAACCAAATAGTTCAGAAAGTTTGAATTCGAACCCTCCAGGTGCTGCAAAACTATCATTATATTCATTTTGAATTTCTACAGCTTGTTTTAATTTCTTCTTAATTTGTTAAGTTTTATAACTAGTTACATCACGACATTTGCATATTGAAGGTCAAGACTTCCAGTGAATTTTTCACCAAGCAGTGGTTGTATACATACTGAAAATATGCCCAAACTTCAAGCCGATTACCGAAAATGTTTAGTTGTTGGTTGAACGGGACAGAGCAGCACAGTCAACAGCCTGAAAGGGGGCGGGGCATGAAGTGGCCCATGTGCATTTAAAGGCCCAGCGCTCAAAACCCCCTTTCTTGTGTCATTAATCAGAAATAGTGTTGAAGATGGACCTGTGGAGTTGAATTAATGAAGAATTCAGACCCAAGCAGAGCATTTACAGTTTATGTAGAGCACAGGGAAATATTGGAAAATGTATAATTCCATTAAAAAAAAATCTAAATATCACTTCCTTCAAATTTAATAGGAAAAATCTAATTTGTTATTTCATCACACTTAAAAGTAGACAAATAAATACTCAACAAATATGTTGGAGACTCTGTAATCACATGGATTCAGATCACAGATGTTTGCGAAATGCACAAATGTTCAACTCTTCTGGGGGAAGGTTCACTCGGCTCTCTGTGATATGTTGGGATGTGCAATCACTAATTCTTGTCTTGTTCTTTACCTCGGACATTTGGAAGAAACGGTGCATAAAGAATACAGATATCTTGTCAGGATCCTGCTGGTGGCTGGGAAGAAGGCCATGACAAAGAACTGGCTTAAGACTGATGCTCAGTTTTACAAACAATGGCTTTAAATCCTAGATAATATACTTGTCATGGAACATCTTATATGTACAGTAAACTGAAGATGTAAGAAAATGTCTATGAAAAACTGGGGAAAATGGCTGATATTCAGGGACAGATGTTTCACATCTTGATTTTTGATGGCTAGTTTCATGTTCACCTCCACAATTATTTATTAATTATTTGGACGAGTTCAGTGATTCACCATATTTTCAGATGCTTATTAACTTGAGTTAGTGTTCAGGTATAAGATGATTAATTTCAGACATGTGTAAGGGGTTTTCAGTGTGAACAGTTTTTAGGGGAAGGGTTGATGTCAGTTTTTTTCCTGCTCTGGGCCTTCTCAGTTCATTATGATTTTCAAGGGGTGTTATCGAGTAACTCAGGTCAAAATGACTGTGGATGCAATTGGATAAACCTACAGTTACTCACAGCAATGGCCATGAATAAAAGCCGATGCTGGACTGGATGTAGTCCCAGGTGGCAGCTCATCCTAGTATTAAAGCACATAACCACTACTACACCCCCATATCAGTAAAATGGTTGTGACCAGTTGTACTCAATTTAGGCTCAGCAGAAATCAGTTTGAATGGGAGCGGTGCCACGCTGATCTCCCACAACACATGAACATTTGCCATGAGACAGATTCATCTGGTTTCCAGGTTTGTCAGGTTTGTCTCTGTCAGAGGATAGACTTTAAAGCTCTGTTTCCGGTCTATAAAGCTCTGAATGGCTTAGGACCAAAATACATCAGTGACCTCCTGACCCAGTATGAACCTACCAGACCCCTCAGGTCATCTGGATCCGGTCTGTTGTCAGTTCCCAGAGTCAGAACCAGACACAGAGAAGCTGCGTTCAGCTTTTATGTTCCACATGTCTGGAACAAACTCCCAGAAAACCTCAGATCAGCTGGAGCACTGGGTTTATTTAAATCCAGGTTAAAGACCCACCTGTTCTCAGCTGCATTTGAATAGAGTTCTGATTCACAGGTTCAGATCTGCACTGTTTCCTTTAAGTTTAAAGTTTGTATCGTTCATCTATTTATCTGTTTTTTTAATCTCATGCCTATACTTTTTATTGCTTCCCTGCTGTAATGCTCTTAATGTTTTATGTAAAGCACTTTGAACTGTCTTGTACATGAAATGTGTTATATAAATAAACCTGCCTTACCTTGAAAATTGCAATGCTGCTCATATTAATCTAGTAATCACAATAAAATCTTCCTCACCAAATTGTGTTAAGTCTTTGAAGGTTTTTCCATCAGGTTCAAATACTTTATTTAGAGACAAAAATGAGATGTTGAATTGTTTATAAAGTTGTCTCCTCTTTTTGGCTCAGGGGGGGAGAGCAGTGGTGGTTGAGCGAACTAGTGTGTTAATGACATTAGTGAAAGCAAAACAACTGAGAAAGGAATAAAAAATTATTTCCTGATTATTTCACAGCCTTTACACTCTTTAAAAAAAAAAAAAAAACACCCACACCTTTGCACAGCCCTGCAAGAGAGTTTTGAGTGAAGGCACTCATTTCAAACCTGCACGAAGAAGTATGTGCAGCTCTGTGTGTGTGCAAACCCTGAACACAGGCTCACAGGCCACCAGCAGACCGAGAACAAAGCAATGAGAGAAGATGGTCATTAACTGGAATTGCTACATTTTTACAGAGTTCTGTTTAGGTGTACACTCACTGCCTAAAAGGCCCACACCCCATCATGTCAACATCACAGCAAAAAAGGAAAATACAACAATAACAGCAGACAAGTGTTTCTGCAAGAAAATACACAACCACATACTTTTACAGGTCAGATCAGATGAATGTGAGATTGTTATGACCCTCCATGTGGCTTTTTTATAGAAAATCTCTCATAAGATAGCACAGTGTACTAATGGAGTGCTCCTCGTCTTCATTATCGTAACTACAAAAAGAAACCAGAAACAAAAGGCAGTTTTAGAATGTAACAGTAGAATAAGTCATGCTATTTGTCTCACTGGGTTTCCCAAACCCTTCATGAAGAACAGACAGTAGAGGTGTGCAATATGATGAGAACAGATCATTAAGGATTCGAATGTATCGAAGATCTGACAAAGCAGAGAGATTGTGGAATCAGGGGGGTTTACATGAGGGAGTGCATTCTGTACCATACGTACCCCACAATGAGTACGCAAACGCCATATGAGCATACAAAGTCAAACTGAAACTGAAGACTTAAGTTTCCCACTGTTGTGCAGCTCATTTTCCTTTTCCCTACCTTCAGAAACTTTAATTTGAGGGGGCAGGTCATTTGTTTAAGGGTGGTCAAATTGCCAAACTATTTAAATTAAAAATGTTCTGGTAAGGTTCTTCAGGCTAAATTGTGTGTTTTATTTTTTCTTTTAGGGCTTTGTTTTACATACAGAAACTGTTTGAGACTAATTTGCAAGTTTCAGTACAACCAAAGTGATTTGATAATGAATCATGATAAAATTGAGATTGTGATTGTATTTTTTAAAAATTGTGATATATTTTTGCCATATCACCCACCCCTAACAGAAAGGAGAGCAGCACATACAAAGAGTAGGAGTAGGAGTAACCATACCTTCTTTCCCTAACATGAAATCTAGGAAGTGGTAGGTGTAGGCGACCCCCACTTTAGTCTCCACCTGAGGCCGTCGAAGGGTGGAGTAGATGTTGCCTGGGCTTCGTCTCTCCTCCGTCTTCCGCAGTTTGGGCAGCCTACAACCCATTTCTCTGAGAGGAGAGGAAACAAGAGAAAAGGAGAGTTCATTAAATGTAAGAATTTTAAAGACCTTTTTAAGACTCCTTACAAAAGAATTCAGTGCCCATTTCACAGCCATACTGGCAAAAGTTTGTGACTACTGTTACTAAAACACCTCGATTCCCATCGTTCTGAGTTGAATTGATTTCTTGTACAAGTCACAGCAAACTTCAAATACGTTCCCCTCCACTCGTGTTAACCAGGTGGAGAATGACCTTTTCTCCAACCAGGCATTATTAAATTTGCACTTCGCCATGCTTAGTTTTCCACTTGTAAGCCATCCCTTAAATGTCCTACAGTCAGCTTTCTACTGCACGTTTGTTGGGCTGAATCTTCTGTGACCATTTCTCACTGGGGGCTGCAGAGTTTGCGATATTTGGTTCCCAATTTCAATCTAAATTTTCGGGTTGAAAGGGGTAGAACCAAACAGACTGACTTTACATTCTTTACAGCTTAGACATTTCCAAGACACATTTAAACACAACACAGCAAACAAGTTTATGGCAATAAGACCTACCATATCAAATGTAATACCTTTTGCAGACTTTTTTTAAGGCATTAAATGCAGATTTGTAAATTCAAGACAAACACTTTTTAACACCCCATGGGAAGAAAATATGGGGTAAGTGAGACATTTATCCAAGGCTACATCCAGACTGCAGGCCAGTTTGGCCCAAATCAGATTTTTTTTTTTTTTTTTGGCCCATATGTGACCTGTATCCAGTCTGTTTAAGACAGTTTCAACAGCACAAGTCAATTTTTTTCAAATCCAACCCTGGCCACTTTCGTATGCGGCCCTAAATCTGATATGTATCTGATATTTTACAATGCAACCGGGTCACATTTATCCGACCTTTACGTCAATGAAATGTGACAAACGTCACAATTCTGTGTCCCAGGAGTGTTACTTCTGTAAACACAGCGCGTGCTTGCGTGGTCACATATTATGTCAGGACCTCCTTTATGCATGCAGGTCCCTTTAGGATTGTATTCAATTCATTCTCAAAATTGACAGAAGTTGTATTTAATGTGTACCACAAAAATCGGAATTGTGCATTAAGACCTGCTGTCTGAACTTAGCCTAACATATCAAATGCTACAGGGGTATGACAGGCTGTAGTAGAACCTCAAAGACTACAGAAATCACCTCAGTTTTCACCATGAGATACAAGAAACACAGCCCTGTCCCTAACAGCTTACAATCTGGCTCCAATATTAAAGGCTATAAAGCGGAACGGATACAAATGAAGGACAGAACCAACTTCTGATTGAGACCAGGTTCCTTTAACCAATGATGCACTCAAGGTCACATTGATCAGATCCTCCAGAAACTCCCAGTGCTTCTACCCAATACAATCATAGACGAAGTTTGCTAGTGTTTTGAACAGTTATCTCCACAATATATGAACTGATAGGTATCAGCATATCAGTACTGCCAATAGAAGGAGTGTGACAGAAGTGTAACCACTACCGCTCACATGCAAGCACGAGCTAGAGGATGCAGTGTATGCGGCTAATTCGCACACACTCTAACTACGCACACTGCAATAATACTGAAGTATGAAAGTGTCAGCTATTACCTGCTTGGTGGGCTGTGATATGTGTGCATCTCCTAATCAAATAGGGCTGATTGGGAGCGACATGTTTGATCAAAACGAATTAAAGCTGAAATGAGACTGATTTCCTGCCCTGTCAAGCAGAACGACAGAACACTGTATGGATGGAAAGAGAGGGAGAGGAGCAGGGAGAGGGAGAGGAGGAGGGAGAGCAGAGGAGAGGAGCAGGGAGAGCAGAGGAGCATTTAAGAAAGGTGGGAAATGGAAAAAAAAAAAAAAAAACAGAGGGAGATGTGAGGCATGTTAAACCACTATCTAATTTATACAGTGACCTAAGGGTACCTGTGAAGCACAAATAAACTGCAGCTATTTTAAGACTTTGTATTTAGATTTTGTAAAAGCCTATGTATACCCCTCAGGAGAAGGTGAATTTGGGAGCTTAGAAAATTTGTTTCGACTCTCTCTCTCTTCTAAATTTTAAGAGGTGCTTCAGATGCAAAGGTCTGCACCGCATAAAAGGAAGCACAAGAATAGTGATGTGGCTTTTGAGACAAATGACAAATTAGGAGAAATATATTTGAGGAATGACGAATGGATTGGACAAATGGTGTGAAAAGAGAGGGCAAGAGGGGTAAAAAGGATGTGGCCAAATATCGTCAAACTAATCTGATGTGACAGCGGTGCTACCCTGAAACCATCACAACAGTTACACTTAATATCCTTGTCTTCCATGGCTTGTAAAGCCACCTGGTGAGGTGAGCATCTGCATGTCTGTGTGCAAGTATGTATGTCTTCCCCAAAGGCAGGTCTATATTTGTATCTCACTATCTGTTTGGGGACCGAGAATGACACAGTAACTCCCATTGGACCAAATGTACGGACATTAACTCGGCTAACGATCCTAACAGGCTACATTAAGCTTAATGTGTGCACGTTCGACAACTCGCAGCCTTGATTGCATCGTATGAGCATTTCAAAAAGGTTAAAAAACTTACAAAAAGGAAGCATTTTTGATACATTTCCATACCTCATCTGTCTTGAGACAATATACTCGATCATTTAAAATTTTGCATAGAAAAAGCAATTAAGAGTCATTACTTTTTCAACATGATGCGCTCTTTTATAATGAGAACAAATGAGGAAGAAATGGAGATGACGTGATAGTAGAAAGAAAGAGACCTCTTGACCATCTATTCTCCACTTAATTATTATTCTACAACACATCTTATCGTAATTTTAGCCAAAGGGATGCCATCACCTTCTGGTTTTTATCCTCTATTCTACTGTCTAATCTACAGTTCTTTATTAGGACTGCCTTTCTTTCCCTTTGTACAATGGCCTTGATTAGCTTGACAGTAAACCTGTCTTCGATTGTGCTGGTCTGATTACAAAAACCGATCATTCCCCTGCTTATCAGACAATCCCAACTTCACCTTTCAATCCATCCTCCTTACACATCCCTCTAATCCTGCTCCTTCAGTGCTGTACCCAAAGTATTTCTGTTCTGTCATTCATAGCCTTCAATCTTATGTCATTTCACTTCAAAGTTACACTTATGATCTCAATCCTTTCCATCTCCCATTTTGTCCATCATCCTGCATCCTCTGTCCAGCCCTCCTCCCTCCTTCCATTCTTCCTCCTGTCTGGTGGCCCTGTGAACGCTCCCCTGCTGAGCCTGTTAAGACTCATGAAGTATTACACTGTCTCCAGACAGACGGAGACTCAGCCAGACAGCCAATAAGGGCTGAGGTTATGACTAAGTTGGAGAATGCAGATCCTCTCCCAAACATGTTCCCTCCTGGGCTGCAGTTAAATATGTTGTCTACTAAAGAGACTAAGGCAGTTGAGGATTCGTAGCTGGGTTCATCTCTGGGTTTAAAGTTAAGAATAGGTGGAAGGGGAGAATACTGTATGTTTGCATCCTTCCATCAGTGAGTCTTGTACTATTCCTTAGCTCTCATATTTCTAAATCTTGTATTTTGCCTTATGCCAATGCAAATTTATGTTTAATGCATTCCACAGCGCCAGAAAATCACTACAATTTTAATCATTCGCTTACCATTTTGCTAGTGGCAGTTGGTTTTATTGCTAAATAAAATGTGATTGGTTCCAGTTTTGGTCATGACTAGCCTACAGCTCCACTGTTTGATCCAATATCTCCTCTTTTTTTCAACTGCAGGCTGACGGATCCATTTCAAAACAAAGGCCCTGCTTTAACAGATGAACTCTGAGGTTTAGACACAGATCTCTGTAATTGGACACAACTTGCAATGAAAAACCAAGGTTGTAGTACCAAGAGACACTGACTCGGGGCCTTTTTATTACATACGAGGCCTTTTTCTCTACATGTCAACTTCAAACAGAATCTCTCACTTGCTCTCACACATGTATGCAGGCAGAAAAAGGCCTTGACAGCAAAAAACATCAATAAAGCAGGGAGAAACAGGAAAGAGACAGATAAAAGAAGGGAAAGAGAAAGAATGGAATGAGGAGGAAGACAGACAGCGAACTGCAGAGGGCTTCTCATTAGAGAGTATCTTGTGACGGAGAATTCTGAAATGACAGCGGATTTACAGTGAAGCATAATCCGCCTGTGCAACACCACTGCTATGCTACTTTCCATGCTTTTTAGGAGGTGCCTGCTTTCCAAGAAAAGCAGTGTTCATCCAATACTGCATACGTGAGCTGAGTTCCACTTTGTTTTGTTTTTTTTCCTCAATGTTAAACAACAGGTGAGACTGGCTTTGAGGGCTGGTGTTCACATTCACCATTCTCCTTCCATTCTGTATCTCACCATTTACATCACAGACAACAGTGATAAACACATAGTCCAGCTCACAGGAAGTAGTCTGCTGGAATAAACCTCCAATTAGGCGACTATTTCAGTTGGCATTCCCATCAGCCAGCTGTGCGTTGTGGTTTTGAAAATCCTCCCCTCTATGGGACCTACAGTCTGCTGTGAGACACTTTATTTTGGGGCGTTTAGTCATTTTAGTATCACTGCTCACTTGTCATGTCACTGTCACTCCATAAAAACAACTACTTCTCCAATATAATTTTGTACAGCGCTCCAAGAAAATTGTAATTAATATCAAGAAATACAAAGTAGCCAAACAACCCTGTGAGGTGAACCTTGTTTCCAATATGAAGTCAATCCTTTAGTGTCTGAAAGTGTAATACTGCCAATATCCACTAGATGGTGAATCCCACAGACTTGTAGTATATTGAACTTCTTCATAAAAATACTAGGTCAATAATTGTTTCCAGGAGTTATCCTGATCTCATTTGTGGAATTTAGACCCTTTACTAAACATTATGGTGGTCCTTCTTTAAATGATTGCACTATTAAGATTTAATGACTGATAGAAGACTTTATATATTGGGTTACATGACAGCTCACTTGCCTGCTAAAATAGTGTTGTGAGGTTTCTATTTATTGAATAAAATGTATTTTATCCCCAGACAAGAGTAGATTTTAGTTATGGTCAACAAGTTACCAAAATGACAATGTTATATGAAAGTTCGCTCCTCTTTACCCGTTGCATTTCCTCAGACACCCTTTTGTCTGATTAAAGGCCACTGGCTACAAAGAGCTAAAATGGTGAAGGCCAAAATACAAAATTCTAGCTTCAAAACAACAGTCCAGAAACCAGAGGACGATGCTATGGTAGCCCTGCCCACAACTTATTTACAGTCTACTGTATGTGCTAGACTTTTTTCTACAAAGGCACGATGCTAAGTAAGTAATAAAATACATAATAATAAAGTTTATTCATATAATTGCCTCACAGAAGAATAGAATAATTCAGTGTGGAGACAGGTCTGGCTGTGCAAGACTAATAAAGACATTAAAACAAACCAATTAAAAGTCTACCAGTGCAAACTGCAAGAGGCAAAAACAATTTGCCATAACAAAGAGAAAGGGCAAATATTACAATATTAGCAGATAGCCCATAACAGTTAATACCTGTGGACTGCATTAAAATGGAATACATCAAATCAGTTATTAGTTTTTAAAGTTTGCTTGGAAACAGTTCAACCCATCATAAAAATACTTTAACAAATACCGCCTTAAGAAAAGGTTATGGAAGCTGATGAATTTCATAGTACCCCGTCAAATGTTTCAATGCATGTGTAGCTAAGTGCCAACAAATTAAAACCAAAAAATCATTTTAGTTATGGTTTAAATGTGACACTGTACTTTAAAATATATTTCAATAACATGGGAAAGGCATAGCACTATACATCACAATGCAGCCTCTCTTATCTCAAGATATCTCATTACATGCAATAATATAAACTACAGTATGGTATCGACAAAAAGGAAAGTGTCAGGTTAATGAATAACCACAACACCTGAATAAAACTGTTTTTTATTAAGGCTGCACGATATTGGCAAAACTTGTGATATGTGATATGGATATACCTGTACAGCATTACAATAACAACTAGAAAAGCACTCAGAGAGTGCAGACCTCCGCCAAAGCAGTGTTTGATCTTCACCAAAATCTAATCGATTGGTCCTTGCATCATTCCCAAGCTATCCTGAAAATTTCATTAAAATCTGTCCATAACTTTTTGAGTTATTTTGTACACAGACAGACAAACAGACAGACAAACAGATAAACGCCGGCAAAAACATAACCTCCTTGGCGGAGGTAATAAGAAAAGGTGACTCTTAACAGACAGATATTACAGGGCTATGATCAGGGTGGTCACTGTTCACTGGAGACAATTACTGCATCATCTGCTGACTTTAGAGATAGAGTTCATGCTGGGTGTGAGATCATGAACTAATGACTCACAATAAATCACAAATCATCAACAAAACGCTTCGCCTCAGTCACACAAAGACCAGCCAGGTGATAACCGCAGTGAAGCACAGAACCCTGCAGACAACAGGAGGAAACTCATGCTGCTCATTTAGTGGTTTAAAAATAGAGGTTTTTCCCCCACACATGATCCAGGAACGGTTTGAAATGACTATTTTGTGTATCTTTTCTTCTGGTTTACTGATCACTGAACACCAGCATTTATGAGAAAAGGATTACCAGGCAAACATCAGGACACCTGTTACACATGAATGGACTTCCTGAGTGGATTCTGAAGCCCAGCCCCTCATCCCCATGAATTGAGATCACTAATTTATTCTTTTCAACTAAATCTATTATAATCTATTATTATTATATTATATTATTATTATTACGTTATTATTACTATTATTATATACTGTTGCTGCTATATACTATTTTATGCTGCTACTATCAGTAACATGGCCATCATACCATCAGAAGCACACCATCATCTTGCCAATGCACCTTATCCACTTACTTAACTTGTGTTTTTCTAAACACCCTTGTTCCAC